>VWZV01002296.1:1030908-1113577 GCA_013397155.1 Irena cyanogastra | reverse complement strand
AGATTTCTTGGTAGTGCACAGTGAGATTTATCTCTTTTTCCCAGATTAATTCAATAAAACCCCAAAAAGTATTTTCCAGTGTTGAACTGCCATTGTGTTTATTCATATTTAGTGGTGTGTTAGTAGCACTGAACTGTGAGAGAAGAGCTTGGCAAATTCACCAGCAGTTGTCCAAAAAGCTACACTGCAAAATATCCTGTCTGACATAGAAGTAACTTACTCCATTAATGGAGTGCACAGAGCAGGACACATTTATCAAAGATGCCCCACTTCATGCTGTGCCATCTCAGTGCAAACCCTGTCTCATTTCTGGTTAAACTAAGCTGATCTGGGAAAACTGAGATATGGACGTGTAATTGCTGATATCAGGGCTGTGGAGGAGAGTAGTACTGGTGGACAAATGTAATGCTTTCAGTTTTCTAATTTTAATCTGAAATCAGGTTGGGAAAGGGTCACAGTGAACAGTGAAGCAATAGCCTTGTTTTTGTATTGGATCTGTGTTTTGTAATAATGAGTAAGGAACTAAAGCAATGGAATATGGTTGTGAGCGATGTTGTATAACACTATTGATGAGGAAGAGGCTCTGGCCAAGAAGTATCAAGAGAGTGCTTTTTTTGTATGACCAAAAGGCACAAGGTAAATGTTTAATTTTATGTCACGTTCTTGGGTATTAGAGACAGCATACAGTGTTTAATACGAAGTCCTTGATGTCTTTTATTCCAAGTCAGTGACCTGTTGGTCAGATTGCAGGCCTGGTGGTACCTTCTGGATATAATATGTTACACAGAAGTTTAAGGAGCTTATTAGTAGTTATAGTAGCATTTAAGGAGCTTATTAGTATGTATAGTAGCCAGAAATTGACTTGTAGCTGGTTTTCATAGGGTCAGAAAAGATTGAGTTTGGCTTGGTGTTGTCATAAACTCTGAACTATAAACAATAAAACTCAAAAATGATCTTTTATATTGGGCTTGGTTTTTGATAAATCAACTAAGAAACACTGAAATGAAGGAAAGGCTTCTTCATTGCTTATGGACACTCTAATTGCTAAAACAAGCACAAATACATGTGCACACACACTCTGTTTTTTTCTTTTTCTTTCTTTTTTATTAACAGTTCCAGTACTTTTTTTCAAAGAGCATTCCTGACTTGTGTATGTGAGCTGCTTCTGTAGAATTTCAGTTTTGCATCTTCAGAAACCTTCCTTAGCAGAGCTCTTGCTTTTAGGGACTTGGGAAATGTAATGGAGCTGCTTGCATACATGATTCCCAGCTTTTGATGAGGTATCCTTTGTCTGTCTGTCTCTCGTGCACAGACTTCAGACACAAAGCTGGAGGTAGGAGAAGCACTCTTGGTAACAACTATATTGACTTTATGACCAAAACATAATGGTACACAGCTTTGTGCAGACATTCCTGGATTTCAGTAGATTCCTGACTCAGCTATCAGTACACTTCTTATCCTAGGCTTCCTCCTTTCATTCTTTCCCTGTTCCACAACCCCTTCTCTCACATACACTGCCTTCAATTTTATGTGATAATTTGCTTATTCTCCTTGCAGATTATATCTATTTTAATAGCAGTGTAGAAAACATACAGTCACATTGTGTTGAATTTTGGGTTGGTTGGTTTCTTTTGGGACATTTTGTAGTCAAGTTAGAAAAAAAGAAAACAGCAACAAAACACCTTCCAAAATAATTAAAAAAAAAAAAGGAAAAAGTCAAACAGTCTAGAATCCTGTAATTCATGCAAGGTTTTGTGTTCAGGTTTTGTATGGGTGAGTGGAATTACCTGCAAATTTTCTTACTAATGTACTTACTGTAAAAATAGTATAATAGTTCTGCCAAGTCTTCATTTCATGGTGTGTATAGTTTAATTTTAGAGGTATTTAGTTATTCAACAGGAAAAAAACCTCTCCATACTTTAGCTAGAACGTGAAATCAACCAGGCAATCAATCAGTTAAACACATGGAGTTTCAAATGAAGAATTTGGCCTGAATGTAAAAATGAGAAATGCACTTCCAAAGGTATTAAATGTTGCAGCTGTCTTATTTAAATAATTTTCTTTCAATCTTTTAAGGTAAACTAGAAGTACAAAGCAGTAATTTTTCTTGCTAGAGAACATTTTTCATACTCTTTTTCCAGAAAAGTTGAAGTAAATCTCTTAATGCTGGCTAGCATTTTTGCTCACATTTATCTTTATCTATGCCTTCCACATTACATATATATGTGTGTGTGTGTGTGTGTGTGTGTATATAGATATATGGTGGAGATTTTGTCTTTACTTTTTCTTCTCTTGGTTTATGCCTAGCACAGTTTCTTCAGGGGGGAGACCAACTGTCAGAGCATATGTTTACAGTATAGGTCTATTTTGACTTTGCACTCCTGCTTTAATTCACTATGGTAAGTTGGGTAAGTTGTGCCTATTTAATTTAGTTTGCCTATTTTAGCTGTCTGATTTAAAAAATAAACATAGGTAGTAAGAGGTGGGGTGGGGATAATTGTAAATATAGCTGTGCATATATAAAATATACTGGAAATAGCTCTTTGATGCAGTTCCTAAAATTAGCATTCCTATCTGGATAAACCATATGAAAAGTGTTGCTGTCGTTACCTGTAAGTTTACACTGGCAATCTCACTTTAATTGGTACATTTGTGGCACTGGATTCTTATAGCAGATATTGCCCTCCTGTATTCCTGAAGGAACAGAAATAGGAAGAGAGAAAAAATTTCCCAATCTTTCTCCCACATGGCCTGCCAAATCTCTTTCTGTGCTTCCAGATAGGCCTGTTAATTTCCAGAAGTTGTCTGTCATGACCTGACTATAGAAGGCTTACTGCAGTGGAGTGGCATGCTTGGGTCCATGCTGTGTAAGTAGCTTTTGTCTTAACGCTTTAGTATAAAAACATTAAAGAAAGCCTAATTAATGTTATCTAGGGAACCAGTAAAAGGACTGCATGCATTTAAATCTTTGGCATTCTTTAGTCTAAGAAAATGATACCTAGCAGGGCCATGAACTCCACATCTCTTGCATAATTCACGTAAGGCAGCATGGTCATTCTAGGCTGGGGGCAGATGAACTGCTGCTCATAATAACAGATAAGTTACTATTCTTGCTAACAATTGTTTTGGTTTTTAATTTTTTTTCCTCTGAAATCATTTGAGACTCTTGAGTCTGTCTGCCCAAAAATTGCAGTAAGGGTAAGCTGCAGAGCTAACAAATGGCTTGAGGACTGATAGAATAGTTCACAGAAGCTTATTTTGAAATTAGCTCTTATTCTCTTACATATGAAAGTTGTTGGGATTTTCTTTTCACATCCAAATTTCCAGATGACAAAAAGTCTGATTAGAAAATAACCCAGATTTTTTTTTCTTTTGGAATAAACATCTGCATAATCTTTAGTTCCTCTAATGAGACACACAGCTGTCCAGTTTGTGGTTCATGTCTCATTAAGGTATTACGTACAGGTGACAATAAAGTCTAAGGCTTTACTGTAAATAAACAGTCAGCTTGGCAATGGACAGATGTTTTCTAAACATTTTTTAGTTCATTAATACAACTGATGTTACTACATGAAAGCTAAAGTTCAGTAAGAAAATTCTGCATTCAGCTCTGAGAGTGTGTTTCTGTTCCTTGAGGCATGGTAGACACCTTGGCATAACGTAGCAGCACATAATGGTTTGTGGGTTTTGAAAAGGTGCAGGCCATATTGTGCTGCCTCAAAAATACAAGGATTTCATCACCCTGAAGAGACATACCACTTATGAATTAGTCGATCTTGTGATGCTGATGTCTGTCATACTTTAGCAGCACGTAAATATTGGTGTTAAAACTGTAAATATCTCCAGTATTAACTGTGCTGCTGAAGTAAGGCTAGCCACTTCTGCAAGCGAGTCGTGGAACAGGACATTGCATGTATTTCCTATGCCTTTTTGTTGCTATAAATTTATATGTTGTCTGTATATGAACACTTTCTTAGCCTTTTTATATCTTCATTTATTCAGAAACTATATTTAGAGCTTCATAGATGGTAAATATAGAATAGACATATATATAATTTTGCTTTGGTTTGTGTGAAAACTGAACTTTTTAAAGAAGCCGTCTCAAGCTACACCTGTCTAACAATGCTTTGGTAAGTGCGTTTGTTTATATATTTAAAAAATATAAAAATTATGTTACTTTAATTGTCAACACATTTCTTTATTAAAACTCTTAAAACTGTGTTCATTTTTACAATCTTTTCTAAATTAGTAGAACTGGGAAGTTTTTGGTCATGCTTTTAGCAAAGAAAGCTCATAAAGAAAAAGTGCCTTCCAATTTTTTTTATCAGAACTTAATAACCACTTCATTACTTAAACTGCTGGGCTATAGACAGGTAACAGTTTTATGGTTAAAAGTTTAAACTGTCTATCTGACTGTGAATTTACTAATTTTTTTTCTCATCTTCCACTAAGATTTTTCTCTTGCAGGAGAATCTTTCATTGAGATGATTGAAATTGCTGCAGTGAGAATGGAAATTACTTGGGCTCCTTTCCTTTTAAAAGCTGCATGCGAGAACTGTGTGGTGAGTCAAATGTAGACTAATGGTTATGTAAATGTCACTAATTTTAGATACAGATCTGAAAGTGTGTTTCCTTTTAAGATTTTATTTTTTTCACTATCATGACTCAGTATCACTTGCTAATCTAATTTTATTAGCCTTGTTGTATTTTACCATTTAAAATACACATACCTTATTCAAATAGGTGTTCACAGAGTTAATATATAGATGTTTTAAAAGGAGGAAAAAAAGCTTATCTGCACTCAAGATTTGTTTTGATTTTAGCCTTCACAGGCCTGCTACTGGTGCAGTTGCACATGATGTAGATGAATATGAATCCAAGTTGTTATAATTAATACGTTTGCATTATTTGACCCTATTTCAGAATTTTAGACTGGTAAAAATCACACTCTCATTGTATACTACTGCTATGGATTTGGACTGGCAAAATTACTAATAGCTAAAATTTCCAATTTAGTTCAGACCTGAGTAGTTCTCAATATCACAGCTATGCAGAATTAGATAGCCTACAGCTTTTCATAAAGAACACTTGTGTGCACATTTACCTACTACATTTCTCTTAAGATACATGACCAAATTGAAGTTGACTACTTAGAAAAAATATCCTATCTGGCTGAAAGCTGGATAGCTTTCTCATTGAGTTTCTTCAGGTAGCACTATGTAACTGGTAAATATTAAAGACCTGCACGTACACTTCAGCCATTTGAAGACTTAGAAATGTCTGGAAAGATGTTAAAGGTCACTGATTTTTTTTCAATATGCTGCAGACTGGTGCTTGCAGGAGGCCATCCATCCAGTTGCTCTTGTAGAGCTAAGATTTTAATGTACCCAGGATTTTTCCCATGGACTTCCATGAGTAGATGTGAATCTAAAGAGCTGATCAGAGACTGGAGAGCATACAACAAATAAGTCTATTTGCATGGCTTTGTCAAAGTCCAGTTGCCAAACTGTTTGTTCCTGACAGCTTCATTGTGCTCGTGTGGGCCTTTGTGCGCAGAGTGAAACAGCCTGTGCTTCCTTCTGGTTCACCATGCAAACTCCTATCACTGGCACAAGGGCAGGAAATAGCAGGGAGCTGGAAGAAGCAGAAGGGCAAAGGTTGGAGTGCCTTGTTCGGTGGCCCTAGCAGCATAGAATAGTTCAGTGACATGGTGAAAACACAGTTTGAGCATTTGCAGAACCAGAGTTCGACTGAGGAACCAAAGTTCCTGTCTGGAATAAGCAAACTACTTTAAGTGCTTATGAAGGCCTACTTAAATGATTCAATTCCTAAACCATTGAAAAGTATGTTACATTTCTCACATGGTTCACAGGTGGTTTAATATTAGCAGTTACATTTTCCAGAGGTTTGCCTGTATGGGTGGTGCCAGAAACTGTGGCTGGATCAAACTCACTTCATGTTGCAGCTCTGGGGTCCTAAGGACTGTGTCTGCTGTAAGAAAGGAAGGCTCACTGTTTCCAGTTCAGGTTCTTATTTTCTGCTAGGCTTAGGAACTGTGTGGCAAAAAGATGCTTAATTCACATAAAAAGGCAAGAAAGATAGGCCTGCTTGAAAATAAACTGAGACTAATAGCTGTATATGAGTGAAGACAATTAGTTTTAGGAGCATGTCTAAAAGTGTGATGTTAAAAGGTTGGAGCTGAGAACACATACAAGAAGGATAGATCTAATGAACTGGAACATTAGAAGGATTGAAATATGTTGGGCAAAGATTTGGGGGTTTGTTTGTTTATTGAACTTGGAAGAAGCAGCAGCCTGACAGAGGGGATCTGGCTTGAGGCAAAGAGAACAAGTCAGGATTAGGGAAAGAGGCTTGCACTCCTCAGATGATTCCTAACATTCACTGGAGTGCTCTGCACTTCAGATCCATAAGGGAATGCAGACTGTCAAGTAGTAGCTTTTGCTGTCATATGGGAAATCGCTGTCAATTTCACCCCCCTCCTCATATTCCACGGAGAAGAGGGCAAGCCTGTTAGTACCCTCAGCTACTTAATAGGTTTTGGTCCTAAAAAGAAATCTCAAAGTAAGAACAGTTGAGGTTGTAAGGGAGATCTCTATTCAAACAGGGTAGTTTCTTTAAGGCTATGTCCAGACAATTTTGAATATATTCGAAGATGGAGACTCTGCAGCCTGTCCTGTTCAGCTAGAATTTCATGCACTTCATTTCTTACCTGTTGCCTCTTGTCTTATTTCTGGACACAACTGAGAAGAGCCTGGCTATGTCGTCTTTACTCTCCCGTACCCCCACCAGGAGGCATTTAGAAACATTGCTGAGATCACACAAACACAAGCCCTTTCTTCTCCAGGCTGGAGTCTCAGCTCACTCAGCCTTTCTTCATGTGAAAGATTCTTCAGTTCTCTCATCGTCTCTGTGGAAGTAAATAAAATGCTTCATCTAATAAGGGGAGTTAAAATTCAAAGGAGGAAATGTTTTTTTGAGGGGGGGGGGGGAAACCAAAGCACAGCTAATAACTGTAAAAAGAACAAGAAGATCACAAAATGAAACACTAAGAAGTTAGATAAGTCCTGCTTTAAGATTCTGCAATCTTCATTTGCCCCCTTGTGTCAGTATACTATGACACAATCTTCATGATCACACAGAATGTCTTATCTATTGATAGGGTCAGCCTGTGGTGCTGAGCCAGGGAGGACATTTGTGGACTGTGCAAGCAAGAAGCCTGATGTTGCTCTAGGTGCTGTAGAAATTAGTAAAAAATTCTCCAGGCAATGGAACAAATGGCTCCAAGTAGAGAAAACCATGTCTTCATGGTTATGTCAAGAGAGAATTCCTAACAACTGGATGTGATGTTTCTTTTTCTGCCATTATTCTCGCATGATGCTGGACAAGTAATCAGGCCATTGTTTCTGTAGCATGTGTAATGTGCTTTACTTTAGAGGTGTCTGATTTGGTGGTTCACATTGGTAGCTGAGCTTCTTAGTTCTCATTTGAATTAAAATACTCTGTAAAGTTATGTCTGCTTACAGTTTCCTGTCTTCTTAAAGAGAACTTCAAACTGTTGCATACTATGATAGTTTCTACACCTCTGTGTCACATTTAAAATAGGGGGTATGGACATATACCTTGAAGGGCTGTTAGCTACTTTTGTTTTGTAGCTGTACTACAGTAATGCATTGCCTCATGGAATTTTCTATGGCATTCATTAATTCTGATTTCAGAGGAAGAGGTGAGTACTGTGCATCTTTTAAAGACCAGATCTGCAGTCAACTTTCCTTGTTACGAGCTCAGCTGGGAAGCAGAGTTTCTGTGCCATTTATTCGTGGTCTATTTCTGCAGTCCAGTGAACTCCAAAATACTTTGATTTGTGTCCTGTCTTGTCACTGATTCATTTTGCAAATATAACTCATTATTAAACACTTGCATGTGCCATTTTCTGCTTGTCATTTTTGTAAGTAACATTGTCAACATTCTGCAAAATGTCTTCTATATAGTAAAGGTAATGTATATGTTTGAACTTCAGCATATTTGACAATAAATTTACCTGTGAAGATCTATTTTACAGAAAGAATGGGCTATTTAAATTGTAACGATTTCTTAATGTATAGTGGTAAGCATTGCATCTCTAAAAATGTAAAGTGACATACCTAAGTATTTAGAACTCCTACAGCTGTTTTCTTCAAATTTCAAAGGCAGTTTCTGTGGTACTGCACACTTTGCTAAATGAGAGTAGTCTGTACTAGAAATTTTGATACAGTGATCTGAAAATGTTTCAGCTTTTCCCTTAGTCACGGTATCTTAAGTATTGGGGGAAGTCTCTTCTAATCAGGTAGCCACATTAGCAGTAATGGTTGAATTTGAAGTGTTTAGACTTCCTTTATCACAACTTATTATCACAGAAGTCACAAGAAATTATAGAAATATACCCGAAGCGGTGAGCTGGTATTGTACCAGCGTAATAGCAGCAGCAATTCTTCATGGAAAAAACCAACAAAACATTTAAAATGTATTTGAAGGAAAACATATGTCTGAGATACATGCGAATCTCCTTTCTAAGGTGGCAGTTGTAAGTGTATTGCAATAAAGTATTTAACTATAAAGAGAAATAAGAAAAAATTACGGAAAAATGCAGTGGCATGAGTGACATTGCTCATCTTTCTGTGAGGGGGATAATAATCATCCGAGTACTGATTTTTCACTCTAAGTAGTTTCTGTTAGAAGCTCTTTAATGGTCGTCATGTGTGACTCATATTTTCTCCATAAATTATTCACTTATAATAGCTCTGTATTTGTTAATAAATAAAATTAAATTTCTTATATTGCTTCCGCCTCTTAATGTAAAATTTGAACCTTATGTTCAAAAGTTCTAAAATTAATATATTAATTATAGCAGCATTTATCTAGTTTGTATCTTCAATCTAAAGTATACAGTGCGCAGTAGGTGAAGGCTTAGTTTATCTTGAGAGATAGGAATAATATAACCACAGTGTTTTCTTCTGCAGTTTATAGCCATAAGAGTCAGACATGGTTAGAAAGATTCTCATTTCCCTACATTTCTTCAGGGTGAGTATGTGGCTTTATTGCCCATAAAAGAACCTTCTGTTAGCAGCTTTTAGACTTTTAAGTGGTTTTAAAAGTAAAACATTTTGGAATCTCTTAACAAATACTCAGAAAAACCTTAAGTATTATAAAATTTGAAGTATATAAGGCATAAATTATAGCATAGAAAGTCTCAAATGTATAAATTTTTAATGTTTTGTTGAAATAAAGGCAAAAGAGGAGCTTCAGGGGTTATATAATTTGATCAGCTATAATAGTCAACAGTAAGACTATGGTTCTACAGTCTTGTGATTCTTGAGCCAGACAAGTTTGGGAATGAGTTTTCTTGTTTCCTTCACTATTACCCTGGCTCTCATATGTCTTTGGTGGTTTCACTGAATGATTTTAGGTTAGCTTTTCGTAAGCTCAGCCAGCTGAGTGTGCTTGCCGTAAGCAACAGTGCCAGCACCGAGAAAATACCCTTGACTCTTGAGACTGGCATTCCAGTTTTAAAGTCCATTTACATTGCTTAAATTGCTGTAAGGAATATGCAGGGCCTAATTCTTTCTTTGATGACGCTACTACAGACGGACTTTGCCTATCTGCTCTTTAAATCAATATCATAGGTTCTAAAAACATTTTGGTCTATCTCTTTTCTTGTACAGAAGATTAGTATCAACATATGAAACCAGCACAGAAATGCTCATATAGAGATAGCTTCTTAGCATCTGGAAACAGCTGTGATATGCCTTTCCTCTTATCAAGACAATGTGAGAGTCTCTCCCCCTTTTCCAACAAGTAATATGTTATTTTCAGGCGCATCATTAAATACATTAAAACTATATTATCCATCTATAATGGAACTTCCAGATCAAAAATATTAGATTTCCAGTAGTATGAGACAAAGATGGACAAGAATGCTAATGTTTTGGAAGTATGAAATCTGTTAAATTACTTGATCTTCAACCAGTTTTAGGAAGTGTGCATGAATGGTAGGTTGTACAGTCAGGAAAAGGATTTCATTGCAGATTTAATAACATCGTGTAGCCAGACAGCCCCCTATTGGTTGTATTGCTGTGGAGGTTCTAGAAGGGAATTGTGCTTGAACTCAGCTGTTCATTGCACTCAGCAAGCAATTTACAGCAAATAGAGAAAGTGGAGGGAGAAGAAAAATCTGTGTGCTTGTAAAAACTACCTTTGAATCAAGTTTAATCTCTTGTGTAGAGTGCCTGCACACAGTTTCCTAATGCCTATATACAAATTTATTTTTAAATTGCTGTAGTAAAAATGTAAAACAATACTTTGTCCTTGTGATGAAACTTAAGGCTAGCATGCTTTAATATCGCATTTACAGCCTGACTAAGGCAAAGTATTTAGATCATGTTCTGTCAAGAATGCAGGATTTTAAAACATAGAAGTTTGTAAGCTGGCAGTGACCTAACCAGGTACAGCCTTACTTAATCACTGTGACTCTCTTGCAGGCACATCTATTAGAGCTTCTGCTATTTAACAAGGTACAGTTTTACCAAGAGTCTTGGGTGTTTTTTAATCACATTGCTTTGCTTTAAGAAGTTTTTTGTATGTGTTTTAAGTTGCTACCAATGCAACTAGCTGCATAGTTCCAGTTTGTGTTTTCTCATATATTGAGAAACTGAAGAAATTCTTATTCAAAATTAAATTAATGTCTCATGCTGGCAATTTTAGGACACTTATTAGGCGTTTTGGCTTTTTTTTTTTCCCAAAGAGTTTGTAAAGAGAACATACAATCTCCCTTGTAATGGTCACTGTATATCCATGTAGTGATGGAACACTGTAGGTACTGTATGAAATGTAGTACTGGGAGGTGCAAGGATTCTAGAAAGAACTCTTGTCGCAGGGGTACAGGATCTTCTGATCTGAGATAAACAATACAGAAGTTCTCTCTTTCTGCATCAGGTATGGCCAAGGTTATAACACCTCATCTTCATTTCAAGAATTGGATTTGTGGCTGAAAATCCGTAGCTGCAACAGTGCTAGAGAAACTGATGTGACAATTTTGTACTACAGCATGTAAGACTAGCATGATGCCAAGAATGCCAGAGTGCTGGAGGAGTTTTTCTCACTCTTAGAACACATAACAAAAAAAATCAGTTATCAGATACCTTAGAACAGCTGGCAGAAACAAGAGAGTAAGGCTACATGCTGTGATTGAAAAAGGGAAATGGGAAAGATGGGGACAGAACAAAGAGCTTGTTTAAAATTGTCATGACTTGCTAAAATCCCTCAGAAGAGTTTTAAGAAACTAGCTGAAACAATCTCAAGGCAAGGGGACTCTTCCACAAAACAGAAAACTGTGATTTCAGAAGCCTGAAGAGATTCAAGTTCACATCTCCTGCTTCTGAAAAAATATCCAGTGGAAGTTGCCCACAGATGTTCCCCATCTTTCTTGTTAAATCAAGGATACGTGCAAAAAATCACAAAACAATTTTGTTCAAAGGTTGTTGGCAGTGATAACTATTGCTGTTAGCAGATGAAAGCAAGCTGCAGGTAGGATTTCAAAGGGTAGTGGAATTTGCTTTTATTGGACTAACTGTGCAGTTCCTTGCATGTTCCATATTCTTTTCCTAAGATGTTTCCTGAAGTAATGGTAAAGCCAGCATACAATAAATATAAGTACCCATTACAGCACACTAAAGGATTACCTTATGTTTCCAGTAGATGAACACTGAGAAAATGACGTATTTGTGAATCGCATCACAGTCCTCTATTATGCCAAATTCTGGATTTTATTGCTGAAGAGAACACCAGTAAAGGTGACTTTAAACTGCTTTATACTCCTATATTCTCTAAACCTGCTGAAGATGGAAAGCAGGGAGCAGCATTAAAGAACTTCATGACTGATCAAGGGGACTCACCTCTTCCCTCCTGCAATCTACCCTCAAACTGCATTCTTTCTGTGTTTGAAGCAGCTTTTTGAGTCTTTGGGTTTCAGAGGTTTTTTGTTTTGATTTTTTTCACGTGAGAGTTTACCTCATAAATTATCAGCATAGGTAAGAGCCTATTCTATGTTGAAGAAGATTCAAATAACTTATCCTGTTCAGAAAAATTAAAATATTCTTCCTCTTCTGAGGAGTAGTTACTCCCTTCACAAATTAGGATTGAACTTCAGGACTTCCTCATGGTTTTTGGAGTATCTTTAATTTTTAGTTTGTTTAAGTAAATCTAGTCACTTAGAACATACAGATAACTTGCAGAGCTGTTATATTGTGATTCCATTATTTTATGCTTATTCAGGCATAAAGTAAGTAGCCTGAGAAAAGCACTACCTTTTGCTATGAACATACCTCAGTTTCCTCTAAAATTGCAGGTTTTCCTCTTTAGCTGTGAGCAATTGTCCATTGCAGTGGACGTTTTCAATCATAATTGACAGAATCCTAATTTTATCTCTAGTTTTTTACATGTTTACTGCAGGATTCTTTTAAAAACAGCACCTGGTCCTGGTGATTTAGGGTGTTTGAGTTTCTTAGGCTTTCAATAGGTGCTTCATTTGAGACATCTAGGCCTGGGGAAACTACTGTGAATCTCCATAAGGCACATCCTTGAGATAGTAATTTCTCTGTCACTCTTTATGTTAAAATCAAATAATTTATATTGAACTTCTTTACCTGTGACACTTTCTTTCATCTACCTCTGGATATTACATAGACAAAACTAAAAAATATCTTTCTGAATTCTAACATCTTTACGAATACTTGTAATTCTTCTGTGTGTGTGTGTTGTGCACTGATACAGGGGCGGAGCATGCAGCCATCGGTACCCATGAGCACCAACAGAGCAGAACATTTTTCAGCAGCACCTGTGAAAGCAATAACTGCATTTCTTTGTGCAAGCATAGTGTTAATCCATCCCCTCACTCTTCAGGCTACCAGTGGCTAAAGAGAGCTTTTCATTAGCCAGTGATAGTAGTCATTTTATTTTTCACTAATCTTCATTAGTTTTTTCTTACTTTACTTTCTTACTTGTTTATATTAGCACTTAACTAAACCACATCTTAACAGTTATTTAAGAAACTGTAGCATTTCCGGTTTGTTGGGTTTGGGGTTTTTTTCGCTTTGGTTGGAGAAATTGCTTCAGCGTAGGAAGAATTCCATGTCTGCGCATACCCCATGAATGAGCTCGACCTCCCCAGCATTCAGACATTTGCTGTGTAATGTAGTGGTGTCATTAAAGACTGTCTACATAAGATACACTTTACTTGAGTTGATGAGCATCACATGAATCTTCTAAGACGGCTGAGCAAGCGAAACATCTTGCCTCAAGATGTCACGAGTGATACAGACACCTGGCCTCTGGTTCTAGTTTGCCTGAGCTGAAACATTTGAGAAAGACCAGAGCTCTTTTGCTTTTCTAACTTCTTGTCCTAGTCTGTCAGCAAGTCTCCTAACATGGCTAAACCTTGATTAGATGGAGACAAGGAACAGAACATTTGCAAAACAGATCCTGATTTTATCCTACATGAATTGTTCTGAAGTTAAGCACAACTCAGACCTGGGAACACCAGGCAGTCTAATGATACAAAGCTGGAATTATCATGATGTGGTGGTCTACAGTTCTTGGATTCCTTGGCAGCCATAATTCTAGAGAAATTATCAGTAACAAAGTGGCACGGAAGTTATAGCAAGGTTCAATCACTTTTGAATCCTTGAGCTTCATCAGAGAAATCCAGCTCCTCACTGTCAAATCAGGCTCAGAATCACCCCTCATAAACTTCAATGGGTGGCTGGCCTTCAGTATTGATTCAAACATTCTCTACTCTGCTGGTACTGAGAGATCATTTTTTTATAAGCTTCCAGCATCCTACAGGACTAGTTCCATATGAAATACTCCTGTGCTTAGTCAGAACCAGAAGACTGAAAGGTGCTGTACAGTTGTGTTTAGCTGGACATCCTACACCAGTAGAGGTAGGTGTGGTTCACACTAGGGCAGCTTATAGAGATAGGAACTTCCTGTATTTTTTCAGCATCTCACAGATTCAGAAGCGTTGAGGTTGGAAAAGACCTCCAAGATCCCTAGTCCAACCCAGCACCACCATGCTCACCACTAAACTGTATGCCCAAGTGGCACATCTATATGCCTTTTAAGCTTTCCAAGGGATAGTGATTTCACCACCTCCCTGGACAACCTGTGACAATGCCTAACCACCCTTTCAGTGAAGAAAGGTTTCCTACTATCCAATCTAAACTTACACTAGTGCAACTTGAGCCCATTTCCTTTCATCTTGTCACTTGTTACCTGGGAGAAAAGACTGACACCCACCTTGCTATGACATCCTTTTAGATAATTGCAGAGAGCTTGTTTTTTGTTCCAGATAAAAAGCAACAGGACGAGAGGAAATGGCCTCAAACTGTACCAGGGGAGGTTTAGGTTGGACGTTAGGAGGAATCTCTTCTCAGAAAGGGTGATTAGATATTGGAATGGGCTGCCTAGGGCAGTGGTGGAGTCACCATGCCTGGAAGTTTTTAAAAGATTGGATATGGTACTTGGTGCCATGGTCCAGTTGACAAGGTGGTGTTCAGTTGGTCATAGGTTGGATTTGATCTCAGAGGTCTTTCCCAAGCTAATTGATTCTGTGAAAGCTGCCTCCAGTGACAGCAAATATTGACACCTAGAGCAAAAAGATGCTGAGGTTTTATCTCTGCTGCAGAAAGAATTACCTTCTGAAAATTAGGGTCTCAAACAGTTAATATTGCAATGCTAATTTGAAATGGTAAGCATTGCCACAGACATCTAGAAAGGAATTTAGATATGGTGCAGTAGAGATTCTTTATGGCAGTAGTGACATTTCCAGAGATAGACATCCTGATAAAAAGTCTGTATGGGTTTTCTGAAGCACAAGGACCTATTCAATGCTCTGCATTCTCTTTGTATAGGTGGGATTGTACACACCAGTTGCCAGCTACAGGCATCACAAGAGCATAGGCTTTCCAACCCTGCAGGCCTACATGCTCTCCAGCAAAGCAACACAAGGCTTAAAGAGTGGGGGAAAAGGGCAACTTCCTTGTGTATCGCAGTTCACCTCCTTCTTTCATCTACATGGCAGTGTTTGACTGTTTGCACCAGAACATTTGGAATGTTTTTAAAGTTGTACCTCTTCCTTTCAAGCACTGAAATGGTTTTATAATGTGTTAAAGCCTACCAACTGTCACAGAGATTTGTGTATTCTATTTTAGTCACTCATTGACTCCTTTTGGTCACGAGGTGTTTTATGAGAGTATGCTAGATCATTAGTAACACTGCTTCTTTTCCTATGGAAAAGAATCCCGTAAAAAGCAAAGGGGAAAGGTGGTAGTGAGCCAATTCCAGTACAGTGTTCACTTCGGCTGTCCCAGAGCTCAAGAAATGTAAATACATACAGCTGAAAGATTGGATACAGAGAAATGTTTTCAGCCAGCAGTTTATCACTACCAAGTTAGAAAGCCCTGAGAGCTCTGAGCTTTTGAAAGAGTTATTTTCACTCTGTTACCCCCCCTGCCTGAAGGAACTGTGTGGTCTTTCTAGCAGGTGTCATTGCTTCCAGTATAATACCTGCATACTTGTCACTGCCTGTTTCGGAACAAAAACCCACATATGTGTGCATGTCCTGAACACTCTGTAAGTGATCTAAGATCTGTCATTACATCCTTCACTCATGGCTTTTTCTTGGTCCTGAGGATAGACAAGAAGTCAGCATAGATCCCTCCACAGAACAGAGATGTTCCATTAGCCTTCTGTGACTTTGCATAACATTCAGCTTTTCTAGTCGATCTCAGAGCCTACCTCAGAAGTTCATTGAGACCATGGATCATGGGTCTGAGGGTGGTGAGGCACTGGCACAAGTTGCCCAGAGAAGATGTGGAAGCCCCCATCCCTGGAATTGTTGAGCAGGTTGAATGGGGCTTGAAGCAACCTGGTATAATGGAAGGTGTCCCTGCCCACGGCAGAGGGGTTAAAACCAGATAGTCTTTAAGGTTCCTTCCAACCCAAAGTATTCTGTGATTCTAGGGGTCAGACTTTCAATAGCTTAGCACAAGACATTGTTACAGCACAGCTTTGAGGGCAAACTATAGCCAACAGAGGAGTCACTCAAGTGTTCCTGTGCCTGCTAGGGTGTTTTCCACCAGGGAGTCTCCAAAAGATGACTCTTCAAAAAGATGATCATTTGTCCATCATTTTTCCAACATGTACTCATAGAGATTTTGGGACTGTATGGACAGTGAAGTCTAGATTGCACTATCACACTTCAATTGTCAAAGAAATCTTATGAAATAGCAGAAGCCTGTTTTAGCCTAACCAATGATGGAAGAAGCTTCTGTTACATCAAGGACCATGCAGATGGTCAATTTTTCATTTACGTTCTTGACATGGCCATATTTAAAATATTAATGCGTTCTGGGGATCCATGGTTTACTGAGCCAGCTTCAGAAGATATTGTTTTGAACAACTACAGGTAGCAAATTAATATTATATGGCTTAAGAATAGAATTGCCAATGGAGAAAACAAAAGGTAAACTAGTCTGTTCCAGGAAATACCTTTCCAGTTTATGGAAAATTAGGAACTTACTGACAGAGTTAGTGCTCACCGTAGTGCAACTGGCATTGAAACAATGGCCACCAACAGGACATATCCAGGAAGTATTCAGTAGGCTTATCACCCCAGCACTACCAAAAGAGTGATGTTATTCTGGTCTTCAAAGTTTATCTATTTGACCTCCAAAAGCTTAGATTCTGTTTCCAGATGTGAGGTATCAACATGACATTTGATGTCTGGATCCTCCAATGTTTCACTTCACAGCATGTATGCAGAAATTACCTCCTAAAGAGAAATGTTCTTCTTCAGGTATGCGAACTATTACTGGAAGATATTCTATAGATGCATTAACCTAACACATTGGAAAAAAATAAAACATCCCTATAGTCTCATGAACATTTAAGTCTCCTGTCCATGTTATTTTGTGCCATTTCCAGGTTTGTATAGCGGCTATTACCCACCCATTTGTTCACCCCTGTGAGATCTGCTTTTCCTTGTCCAGTGGCATTGACATTTCTGGCAGCTCTGTCCTCTCCTCAATACAGTAAGTTGTGTCTCTTTGGTCCCACAAAGGCCATGACCCTTTCCAGCCTAATTTTATTCCTTTACTTCCTCTCTATAATGGGGAGGAAGTGAGTTTGCCGCCTTCTGTGGATCTCTGCCTGCCCTTACCACGTAGCCCCTTCCTCTGTTCCACCAGGACCCAGCTGAGGAGCACGCAGAAGACACAGCAAAAACACAAAGATTAAAGGATGGAAGGATCAGCATGCCTTCTGTTTATTGTTGAATACAACATTGTAAATAAAACGGTATGTCAGCAATTATTTTATTACTCAGTTTAGATATCACTGGGGAACAAAAACAAAAACCATAAACCAGCCTTTTCAGAAGGCCCTCAATGAAAGCTACAAACTGCCTTTGAAATTCAAAGAAAACTCAGTTCCTGACTCCAAAGTACCAGTAAAACCCCAGACTTGATGTTTCCAATCTATTGCCTATTTTTTTCCAATGGAGAATCAGGATGGAACAATGTTGCAATGTTTAATTATTCGCAGTTTCAGCAAGCACTCAGCTGACTGCTTAACAGTAACTTGCTTAGAAAGCAAAGGCCTAAATTAATTTTCTACAGTAGACTTGTACACATTACTGTTTCCAACCTTCAGGGCTACATTCATCATCCTTCTGACCAGAAAGAAGACACCAATTATTGAACCTTTCCACTAGATTGAAAACAGAGTAGAAATGGAGGAAGGATTCTTGGAAAAATTTTCACATCAGATCACACTTCAGGAGGTTATTTCAGCAGAAACTACATGATGGTCTAAAAAACTGACTTTTTTTAAACTAGAAATCAGATTTATTTGTATTTTATATGATGACTAGAGATTTATGTCTCACCCACCCACCCACATTGAGAATATTCAGGGCTCCAGGCATATCTCCAGCCAGAACCAGACTATTCAAATCATTGTTGGTCCATCCATTTACTAGTTACAACAAGGCCTTCTGTGACTAATTATGGTCTGACTGCAGCAGGAGAGGCAGCTTCAAAGAATGGGAATCTTCAGACACACAAGCAGTTCCCTTGATTCGTTCCCAAATTCATTATTTATGTGGATTACATTGAGTTGACAGATTTAACTGGACTGTTGAAGATATGGTCAAAGAAGCAGAGTCCCTCCCTTCCCTTTTATTGTCTTCTGAGGACATAATAGTCATATGCATCTGTCACTAGAGAGAGGAAGTTCTCCATCGCTGGACTTCATTTGGTGTTTTATAGGCTATTTCAGTAGCATTTGGGAATAGATCAATATAATATGTGGTAGGGAGTTGTATTTCTTCATGATGCACTGTAAATCTTTTATTGAAGATACTCCCACTGTTTATTGTTGAAAATCGATAAAAATAAACCTTGTAAAGTTAAAGCCTGGCAATGGTTCAGCACAATTCAGAGGGAAGGAGTAAGAGGCAATGAGCCTCCCTCCTCTTCTTGGATAATTCCCAGCTTGTTTCTCAATGAATATTTAGTAACACTTTCCAGCAATCTAGGAACAAATTGAAACAAAAAAAATCAAAGTTATAAACACTTCGTTGTGAACTCAAACAGGACTTTTGATCCACTCTGGTGGCTTTCTGCTACTGAATTCAGCTGTGGATCAAAACAAAGTATCACCCAGGTTACGTTGGGTGTACCTGAGACTTACCCACTCAAGACACTGACAAAAGCGCATCAGCCTTGCTTGGGTCAGATTAACGGAATTATTTTTGAGCATTGAAAAGCTGGAAACCAACCAAAATAGGCAGAAACTGGGAAGAGTTCACTGGGCAGAAAAGTTTCTCCGAAGTTAACAGACGTTACTATCACTGGGCATGATGCAGTTACTCCAGCATCATTGTTTTGCCCTATGGCTATTAATTCCTCATATACAGCATTGTATATGCTACTGCTTCCATGAAACTCAATTATGAAGGTAAGTGAAAAATCGTTTGGAATTATTTAGTAAAGGGGAAAACTTCCCAGTACTATGGCCAGTGCAAAGAGATCAGTCTTAGTCTAAATATTATCTTAGTCTATTGTGTCAATTTCTAGGGCTTTATTTAAACACCTATTTTTAATCATTTATACAATCACATGAGTGCTGACTGCAGAATCTATAAGAATGCAAAGAAACAAAAACCCTCATGAACAGGCTTGAATATAGACACACAGGATTAAACCCAATTATAAAGGAGGGAAAGTGATTAAGATAAGAAGTGTAAAGCAAATGAGGAGTTTTTCTGAATCATTTGCCTTTTGCAAATCCCACAAGCTATCACCCCATTTTGAATGATCTCCTTATGCCTTGTGAAGTGCAGTCGCTGTGAGTGGGACAGGATGAGGTGTTGCCTCACCATTCAGTTTCTTTTTCCCCTGTGGCTCTGTCTGCTTGCCTGTTACAAAGCCACAAAGAGCTCGCTGTGAGTGACTGAGTGAGTGAGTGAGTGAGTGAGTGAGTGAGTGAGTGAGTGAGTGAGTGAGTGAGTGAGTGAGCGAGCTGCCCCAGCACTATGGCAGTCCCTTTCTAGCATCGCAGGCAGTGGAACAGTTTGCACATGTCTGCTGAATCCAGGGAAGAATAAAAAGGCAAATACAGCAGTGAAGTTTACTGAAATCAGCACATTTTGCATCTTCACAGGGAAAAAAGGAATTCTCTCGAGAAAGTTGGCAATGATTTGAAGAAGTGGATTATGTCAGGGATAACAAATTACTTTTATTGGAAAATAAAAGTCTAAATGTCTCAAAATCCCATCCCCATTTAATCAAAAAGAGAGCTAGATGTGAGCAGTCAGAGCTTCTGGTTCTGTCACATGTAAAAGCACAACCAAGTCACCTACAACACACTCCTAGTCTAGCAGAGATTGTGTTGTGAGATACCAGAGCTGAATTGCCTGCCAAGGTTTGGGTGGAAGTACTCAGTTTAGCACATAATCTGGTTTTGACGAAGCAGCTTTTAAAATCACTCAGACTTGTAGTTTCTATCAGCCAAATTCACTTGTACAGCTGTTCCCTTCTGTGTGAGTAACTCTGCTGAGCACACACCACACAGTCTGCTCTCTGCTGCATCCCTGCTTGTTTGGAGCTTCAGAAGGGAAGGTGCAGTAAAAACATTGGCCACTATTTCTAAATTCCTGCCTTGGTGCCTGCAGGTTATACTGCATACCACTTCAAAGACGGCACAGAAAATTTGCCATCCTGGCTCAGCAACACCTTACAGTAGCATAAATAACCTCACAAGGTGGAGGCCAGCTGAAGATCCTCCTAGTAAATCAGTGCTATTTTTATATTAATTTGTCTGCAAATGAACATAATTTCACCTGTTCCTCCATAACTACTGCTATTTAGTTGTAGCTTGAACCTACACAACACCTGTAGCTGTATCATCACTGCTTCCTTTTTCTGTATAAAGAAATCCAGTAAGGTGCTTTCCTTGAAGAACCAGCTTCAATTAAATTAATTTATTCCATCAAGCTTCCATTGAAGTCATGGGTATCCTACTGGTATCAGACACTTTCAACAGATTTCTATCAGGTTGTTCACACATATGCTGTCAAACTTATTTAAAGAACTATCAGTTAAACAAGCCTAGTCACGTTCTCTGCAGGAACACAAAATGATAGAAGGTGACACTTCTCAGTTCAGAGCTAAGTAAGAATAAATGCCAGAAGAACTCTGGGAAGACAAGCTTGTTAATGGTCATGTGCTTTGCTTCCAAAAGAAGCAGTCACAGCACACTGTTACCCAAGGGCAAGGTAAAGCACATGTCTCTTTACATGACAGCAACTCACATTGGTATGTTTTCCAGAGCCAAATATTGCATTCACAGAATGATGCTGGTGCTAAATAAAAATTAACCCATGTGTTTAGCCCATCATAAAGTGTTACTGAAATGGTTGTATCAAACATTTATTTTGCAAAAACATGGAACATGAATGATGGCATAGGTAAAAACTTCAGGGCTCTTTAAAAATTGAAGTATTTTGTCTTTTCTTTCACTTCATTAAAAAGAAAAAACAAAATTGAATCCAAACTTCAATTTTCAAAGTGGCTGCTGCAGCAAGGAAAACAAGGTCCCTACTTTAGTGGTAGGTGAAACAGTGTAATTGGTACTATGAAGGGTTCTGAAACTTGTCTCAACTTACATCACTGCTATTGGAGATCATTTAGGGCATAATGTCTAAACACAGCCTCAAGTCTATTTCTTTAACTTTCCCTCTAAGAATTTGCTTTTTTTTTTTGTCTCGTGCTTCACATTATTGGCTAGTCCCTCCACCTACAATATCCACAGTCAATGACTCACCCAATAATCAATGCTATAGTCTCCAAACAAGGAACTTTGTCTGCAGAACACCAACTTGTGGAGACAGTCATCCCACACAGCTTGTCTACTCTGTCACCCAACAGTGGTCTGACCTCAAAGCCCACCATGACAGGCTTTCTGGAACAGACCTTCACAGAAGGTCTCCACAGAATCATGGAACAGGCCAGACTGGAAAGGAACTCAAAAGATCATCTGGCCTAGCCTTTCATGAGGGGCTTTCATTTCATGCAGAGCCTGCATGAAATCACTTAGCATTCCCTTCAAAACTTCTAACAATGGAACACGACATCGAACATGACATCTATGGGGAGGTTGTTCAGTGAATGATGGTTCTCACTGTAAAAAATACCTTACTTCAAGACAAATATGAACATATTCATATTACTGACCAAAAAAATCCCATTTGAAGTGGAAGCATTCATTCTTACATTTATTACATAACCTGTAAGCAGCTTAGGAGATGTAGTCCCATAATCACATTATTCTCAACCCAAACAGCTCTAGAACAAGCAAAGAGGACCTCACTGTTTCTGCTGAGCTTCTGAATTTGGGTCAAGCTGAAATGCCCCAGAGCAGTAGCCAAAGAAAAAGGATGTCCGATAGTGGCACCACCAGTCTGGAAAGATCCATTTAACTGAAACTCCTTAGGGCAAGAAACAGATGGCTGAGTCCCACCCCCATTATCAAGTGCTGCAAATAAAATAATGCATTCACATTTTAAAACAAATTAAAAGACAGGTCTGGTTGGTCAGCCAAGAAAGCCCAAAGTGGTTCTTCTGAGCTGTTCAAAGCTTTGGGAAGATGGTATTTTACAAGCAACAAAATTGAGATGCAACTAATGAATAGTTATTGCTATCTTCTTTCCCTGCCTTGATGGAAGGACAAAAGATTCTTAATTTATAAAGCTTCACTAACTTACCTCTCTCAGTACCTGAGCTAATTTTGGCATCTTTACAAAGTTTGTACAGGACTAACAAGGCTCTTGAAGCCACTTCTGCTAAGCCTTCCAACTGTGTTGTACTTACCTAGTGCTAAAAAATCCTTTGCACTACTTTGCTTGAAACTGTACAAACTCTTTCATCCAAAGGGCTGTTTATCACATTTTCATCCTTTTTTTTTTGTGAAAGCACTAAAAATTATCTGACCTCCTGTTCACAAAGATCTTTATCATTTAATTCTCAGAACCAAAGAGCATCTTAATGCCACCAGAATGGGAGGACAGATCACAGACCTCAGCAATGGCTTTGACAAAGCCACACAGCAGCACAGCTCAGGATATTCCCCTTACAATGCTCTCAGCCAACTGCAAGAGAGTCAGTGAGTGGAAGCACTAATCAATCGTTGGGATTTGCATTCCTCCTCCAGCCACTTCTCCTTACTGTTGCATGTTGGATGACAGTTGCATCAAGATGTTACTGCTTCATGTATCACCATGTTTTTAAAATCTACTTGCGGATTAGCACAGAACATAAAACTACTTTTCTGGAAGGGATGGCTGATGCTTTGCAAGTCCTCATGTAAATTATAGCCACAGACAAAAAAACAAAACCAACTCTTCGAAATGGTGAAATCTGGTCCACCATTCCAGTATTGAATCTGGACTTCTTTTACTTAAAGAGGGTAGAGCAGTAAAAGGCAAGAAAGCAATTTTTTCCCCTAAATACTTGAAAGAAAATTTGTTACTTCCCTTAATAGCTGCAGTTTCAAACAAGCCAAAACAACAACAAAAAAAGGTCACTAGTGCTGACACATCCCTCTTCTACATTCAAAGGATGGAAGGAAAAGCCCTTATTTCCCTTTCTGTACTTGGCTTCTCCTTGCCTGTGCTACCCCAGAGCTCCCTGGGGATTGGTTCACCATGACGGCAAGGCCTGCTGCCCTCTTCATCCTTTCAAAAGTGTAGCATTCAACCTTCTCTTCACTGGCAACTGTCCTGGTGCTTATGAGGCGAAATCCATCTTTGAGTAAAGTGTCAAGCAGCAGGCCTAGCACATTAGTACCATTAATCAGCTTTCTCTCATCAGGCTTTATGGAAACATACCTAAAATCAGAGAAAAAAAAAAAAACAGTTACAACACACTTTAACTACTTCTTTACAGTGCAGATCAGCACAGCTGCACTGTGTTTACAGCAACCAGGGCTCCAGATATTTTTTCTTCCTTTAAGGATGACTGGACTCTTTCCTTCATTAAGAGTAATTCTCAGTTCATCCAGTTATGTGCTGGGGAAGAAGTGCTTCTCTTTCACACCCTCCCCTGCCACAAAACTTACTTTCTTAAGGAAATATCTGTGACAACCCCCATCTTGTCTCACTTAACAGAGGAGAAGGAAGCAGCAGGCTCTGCAATGCTGCAACAGTTTTTCAAGTAGAGTAAATGATGGACAGCAGAGTCACTTTCACCCCAAGAGCATCGCACTCCAACACACAGGATCTCTCTCTACAAATAGTAACATTTATCGCAAGTTACCTTGTACAGTAGGTCGTGCGGTAACAAATATGAAAATCATTTTCACATGGCCTCAAATGATTTTATTTGATATAAAGGACAGTGTAAGAATCTATCCAGACATTCTGAGGAGCAGAAGTCAGGTAAAAATACTATTACAAAATACATAAACTGATGGGTGAAATTGTTCCACAGTTTACAGGCAAGTACACCAAACATTCATGGAAAACACAAGAAAGGCAAAAAAGTCCATGTCACCACAAAGATTAAGGAGATAGAAAATCAGCAAGGCAACATAATCAAATTTGACTTGTTTTATTACTCAAAATCAGCTTTTCTATTGATCTGCAGAGGGAATTTTTTACCAAATTGAAGAAATAAATGAAAAAATCAGAAATATTTTCCCTACTACTTAAGTTGCCATAACCTACTCAACCAATTGCTAGTCCATTAAAATTAGTAGTATGTTACAAAGTTAAGGTTTGGCACACAAACATATATATTGCTCCACAAATGCAGAGTAGTTTTTCTACTTGCTTAGCCAAAGAAAGCTGGAAGAAATATAAACTTTATTTTCTTTAAAAAATAATCAAAAGACTGCTGTGTTGGTTCATTTATTCAAATAGAATATTTTTGGAAATATTTCAATGAAATTTCCATAAAATTCCAGATGTTCTAACAGCCACAGAGGACAAATTAGTTAAACATTTTCTTATAGAGTAAGAACATGTCTCCATACAATAGAGACATCCAGCAAAAGATAAAAAAAACCCTAAGTAGTCATTAGAAATACAATACTGCTATCACAAAAATTACTGATACAAGGTTATCTTAATAAAAACAGAACCTGGCTCTGAATTCAAAGAAAACCCACTATGAAGCATATACCCTCCCCCTAATAAAAAGCTCTTCAAAAGCTTTCCAGTCCCCAAAATGCTGTCTCACTTCCACTGGATTTTTTAACCCTTCTTGCCATTCTCTGCTTCCTGTTTTCCATATGAAAGCCTTTTGCACCACAAGCTAGTGGAGATTTTAGGCTTCCACCCAGTACTTTACTTTGTTTCCTTTGCTTCATTTTACTGTGTTTTTCACATTCTGTAAAAGGTGATACTGTGAAATTCTAAAGTGAGTGAGGAGGAAATTGCAGAGAGAGAGAAAAACATAAGAGCACTCATAAACAAACATCAAGAACACTATTTTAGAAAACTGAAGAACAGGCAAATCAGTGTAACAAATTAAACTGGGTGTTTCAGAACTAGAAAAATATAACATTGAATAGAAAGACAGAAACATATTTCTTTCAGTTTCTTTAAAATGAGCTTTGCTAGCACATAACGTGCACCTCATGAACTGCAAGTCACAAAGACATGTCCGTAATGAGAAGTTGCTCTAGGGACAGTACCTGGCCACAAACTGGTCACCAGCAGAATACTCAGTACCACACAGAAAAACCATATCATGATGAGAGGGTCTTTCCAAAGGAAGTGGAACAAGTGGTTTCTGAGAAGGAAAAGGGCTGTTCCAGCCCTGTCCTGACTGCTGCCCTGCAAACACAGTGATCTGCTCAGCTAGTGCCTCAATAGTGGTACTGCAGGAACCAAAGATCCGGAAAAAGGCCTGCATTTCTTGGAGAGAAAAACGCACTTCCAAGATCTCCAGCCTCGGCTTCAGCAAATGTTCTTGGCTCAGGAGGTTGGCCAGGGGGTAGAGTCCATAGAATTCTGCTTCTCTCTGCAGCCTCTGATAGTCTGAGAAATCAGTTGGTAAGGACACCTGGAGAGTCCTCAAGAAGTCCATGATGTAACTAAACAAAGCTCCATCTCTGTCCACAAAAAACTCTCCATTCACAAGTTTAAATTCCCGGTCGTCGTCACTCACCATTCGTGCGAGCCTGGACTCAGGGAACTGCTGCAAGGTAGAAGCCCGGGTTACAAATCTCACACCTCCCACACTCAGAACGACCACCTCTCGGCTACTCATGGCTACCTCAGCCACTCAGGAATCATAGCTCTCTGATCTACATGTCTGTGACTGGATCCTTCCTAAACTGTAAGGCAGCTGCAAAAACGATTGCATGCTTTTAGTAAGTGTTTGGAGTGAGGTGTGGAGCAGCAACAGGATTCCCAGGCAACAAAGATGTAAATATCATGTACAATAGTTTTGTTTGCTGGGTTTGGTCGCTTGGAAACTTTGATTCTTGGAATTTAATGGTTTTTTTTTTAAATGAACAGCTTGCAAGGACTACCAGAATACAGTGAATTGACTGTCACAATTTATGAAACCTTGAGAGAGGCCAAAAAATATTCCCAAAGGATAGCACGTTATGTTTGTTTTCTAGAAATGTCAGTTCAACATTTTCATTCCATACACTGCTCATCATACAACCACTGCAAAAAGCGATTAAATGTGCTTCAGGAAAGACATTTCAGTACTGTATGCTCTGAAAGAAGGGCACTTCAGAGAACTCAAGCTTAAGGTTCCATTTAAATCACTGTTATCTAAGGCCAAGTCAATACAACCAGAAAATGCAATTGGCTCCTGAAATGAGATACACAAAAATACAGTAACAGCAGAAGAACCTATACAAGGTTCTTCAAACACCACCACCATCTATACACTTGCTACATCACACAACCTGTTCCAGGAATCATCCAATAATTTTTCCTGGCTTTTGGAATTGCAATCTGGAGAGGCAGAGAGGGACAGGAGAGCAGCTGTTTTACCTGCCACCTCTGCAGGGCCAGAGCCCAGGCTGCCTTCCTGTGGCAGACACCTGGATGCCTTTCACTGCACTAAGTTCTTTATGTTAAGGCCAGTTTTTAAGAAAGTGTGGTTTCAGAGAAACAGCCCAGCTACCCCAACAATTTAATGCTGGAAAAGTAAACTGCAAAGTATGAACTATGTGCAAAGCACATACCGTCTTGCAGCTTGTTCTTATCATTACCTCTAGAATTTATGCTTGCTCTGAAGATACATTTTTGTTTAGAACATGTAATCTGAATGCACAGGGTAATTACAACATTAGGTTATACAAAAAAAAAAAACAACTCACAAAACCAAACCAAAATATATAGTTATTTCAGAGAGAAGTAACATCATCAGATAGAAGCTGGTTCCAGAACATGAATGATGCACGCTGCATTCTGCAGTGGAAGGGCAATCCTCAGCAAACCTGTCAGCATAGTGCTCACCTCAATCATAACTCTTCTTCCTCTTTCCAAACAATCTCCCAGTTAGAATTTTTTTTTAAACTACAATCTTTTACTTTATTCTACAATTACATTAACATCAAACTAAAGATACAGTTTGGCCCTATATTTTGGTAAGAAAAATGATTTACAGTGAGTAATATTCCCATAATCACCACTGAAAGAAGAATCCACAAAGTGCTTTTCAAAGCTCCATTTCATTTTCTCTTTTAGCAGCGCTCAAACTATATGAACATTATGAACATTTTGGAATCATTTTGAAATAATTTTGAATCTCTGAGTGTTTTCTTCCAACTTTTTGTTGGAAGTCTAAAAAGACTAATTAATTTAAGAAGTTCCATGTTTTCTTCCCCAGATCTCTCTTAGTTCTTATATTCCAGCAGACACTTCACAACAGTTTATATTTGCACACAAACTGTGCGACGTTATCCAGTACAACCAACGTATAGTTTTTACACTTTTCTCTTAACAGTGAAGCTCCATCTGTCATCTGTTCCCAGTAAAAGACTGCATGATCTGCTATCTCCACGGTATCTGCCAAATAGGACAAGCAAATTGTAAGGAACTGAGATTTCCAGCACTGGAGATTGTCAATGACCGACTCAACAAAGGACATTCTGGTGACAGCAAGAATGATCAAGAAAATAAGAGAGTTCACTATAAATCTGCGCGAAAAGACTGAGGGAATCTTGAATTTGAAAGTATTGCTTTCCTGAGGCAAGGAAAGTTTGTCCACATCAACAAGTTTTATTCCATTCCACTGGCTGGTATCAAAGCTCTTCATTGTGGGACTGATGTCCACAGTGGAACAAGGTAAAGGGGTTTCTTTGAGCACCTTGATTTTTTCCCTGAACTCCTGCATCTGTTGCAGAAATATAATGGGTTCAGACACATCTTTGAAGGCCTCTGCAATGTTAAAAGCCATCCGCTGCTCTTGCAGAATTGTGTTCAGTTTATTGATTTCCGGATCATAGGCCTGCATCACTGCAAGCTTCATGGTCTCAAAGTCAGACAGAATCTCATTTCGTTTCTGCTCCAGTGTGTGCTGCAGCTTCTCAAAGAACTCCTTCACTTTGTCAGAATCTTTCGTCAGCATCTGCAGAGCTTTCCTCTTACTGGTCTCTAAGGTATCCAGCCGTGAGAGGGCATCTCCACAACGCCAAGTTTCAAAGCCCTGAAACAAGGTTTCAAAAGCCCGCTTCTCCTGGGAATAAGCCTCCTCAATGGAACAGAAAACATGCTTTGTGTGGTCACCACGGGTGGCACAAACCCCACAGATCAGCTGCATGTCTGTCCGGCAAAAAATGTTAAGGGGTTGCCCGCTGTGCACTTTGCACACAGGCATTTTTGGAGTTACTTTGATTTTGTTGTACTTCTCCACAATGCCTTTCAGGGAATAGTTGACCTGCAAGCTGTTGACTCCAGTGACAGGAGTCTCCTTCCTGCATGTGGGGCATTTGAAAGGGGATGGCCTCCAAAGCACATTCCGCACATTTCCCTCAAGAATTCCTTCCAGACACTTTCTGCAGAAATTGTGTGAACAGGGCAGGACACGAGGATCATCAAACAGGCTACAGCAAATGGGACAGGTCAGATCTTCCTCTAGGAGCTCCATCATGTCCTAGGAAAGAGAAAAAAGATGGTAACAGAACTTACAAATCTTACTTCTCCCTCAAGGAGACCATACAAAAACCAATCTCCATCTGAGATGTCTCAGTGAGAAAGGGATCTATTTTTTTCTCCTTAAGTATACTTAAGACAGAGTCTCATCTGGGTTTTTGCAGCCAGTTCCCCTTAGCTGTGGTTACATGGCTAGCAAATGGCAGGCACAAGAATGGCACAGTGCCCAGGCAGAACCATTTTTTTGGACTCTCAACTAGAAATGCTGGAAGAGAACACTTGCCAATCCCAGCAAGGATTCTGAAAGAAAATAACTCATGCATTCATAATAACAGTGCAAGACTTACATCTTTCCTTGCTGATGCAATACACAGAAATGGGATTTGCAAAGATACACAGCCAATACACCCTGCTAAGATTTGATTACTTTCTACTTGCTCCATTCATCCAAAGCTTCCAGTTTCAACCCCACGGACTGGTACTGTAGATAATACTAAAAGTGACTGAAAAAGCCCAGCTACAGTATTTCTGCTACTATAGAACACATGATGTGTCTTTTTGCTCTACTTACAAGGCTAAAGGAGAGTCACCACTCACTTTAAGAATTAGCTTTTCTCTTGCTCTTGCAGTATTTTTAAATAACCAACTGAATGTGTTACTACTGAGCTATTCAGCACAAAGTTAAAATACTTCAAATAACAGCCGCCCATAATCCTTGATAATTCATCATTAAACAAAACTGTTAAACATTTTTACTCATCTGCAATCTCTATTTCCAATTCTATTCTCACAGCATTCACGCCTCAGTGATTTCTTTCTGCAGGGAGAACCTAACAGGAAGAATATTTATGATATAATCCTTCCTACCGAAAAGTCTCAGTGAAGAGACCCAGCGCACTACCCTCCCTCTGCCACTAACTAAAGCCAAGTTCTCAGATGCAGACACCTCGTAACTTACAGCATGGTCTAAGAAAACAAATAGCTAGCAAAGACCAAAATAGGTGACAGTCTGTATCATCCAAAGCTCTCAAACACTTAGTTTTGAGCTATAATTAGCAAGATGCTTCCCTTGCATAAATGCCTTCCATATTATACAACATATATTCATATATATGTAATAAAATTCCTTTTATAAATTGAAAGACATCACAGAAAAGTTCATCAAAGTACTACTGTGACATCAAGGCATGTGAATGAGGTCTTAATTTGTTCTGATGGGATTTCTAAGGTTTCTGTCACCTCAAAGAAATACAAAGTGGAAAACATGGGAGCCAAGAAGAGAGATGCAAGGGAAGATCCACGCTGCACAGGACAAGAAGAGCAATAAAATCAATACCACTAATCCAAGGAAAGCAAAGTTCACTATCAGGAAGAAAAGTGAAGTCAGTCCTGACTTTCCTTCACAAAAGGACCAATAGTCCCAGGGAGACTTCACAGTAAAAGCCATTCTTGGGAAGCGTAAGCAAACCTGCCATGCTTTTCAAATGAGGAGGGGTTGTCACAACCCAAAAATTCAGTAGAAATCTCATGAGCTGAACAAAGACAGCAGTCCAGTGCCAGGGAACTCTTATCCTTTATTATATAGCCACCTTAACTCTGACAGCTATCCCACTATTTAGTTGTAGAACTGCTGGCTAACAAGCTCTCAACTTTTACAATGAACTTTATCAAGCTTCCAACTTTCCCAACAAACTTCAGCACAGAGCAAGGGGTAAAATCCTATTGCCACACTTGCTGGAATGGAACAAGAGAAGAGAGAGTAAAGACAGAAAATAGAGAAAGTAAAGGAAAAAGACCACCAATCCTTAGATCCCACATCAGTCCTGCCACTGTGTCCAGTCCAGATCTGGGATCAACAAAAGCCTGGAACTGATCCCCTCCCTTTTACAGTTTCCCTAGGGCACATCCCCTCATTTTTCATGCCATTTGCTGCTGCTGGCACACACACAGTGAGCCCTTAGAGCCCTTCAGGAAATGAGTGGGGGGGCCGGGACTGTGGTGGTCTGAGAGCTCCCTTTAGTGGGGTGCCCGGGACTTGACCCTTCTCTTGCTGCAGGCACACTAAACGTGAGCCTCCAGGCTGACTTACAAGCCCAGCAATGAAAGGGAAACTGGCTCACAACAGCGTTTCCCTGCCTCAGTGGGACCCTCCCTCCCAATCCCAACTTTCCTGTCACAGCACGACAGTCAGAATGTTTGAGACAACCACGCTTATGTGCTTATGCCCCTCCACATATTCTCCGTGCTTGTTGGAAAAAAGAGACTTTGGAAAAGTTGTCAGCTTTTTTACTCAGAACTAAAGTCAGGAGGCAGAAGAAGCCACCACTACAACTGGGGAAAAAGTTCCAGAGAAAGGGTCTAATAACTCTAATAGCTTTCCTGTAACCCACAGATCCCATTCAGAAACTTCATTTTCTGTGAGGAGAATGTAATTTTGAAGCACCTCTTATGCTCTCAAAGCAACATTTCTCTTCCATCTTTTTCCTATTGCTAAAAATAATGAGATGACAGGAAGATGATAATTTCATCTCTCCGCTCTTGAGTCTTCCTTTTTGTGAGCAGATCTCTCTTTCCAACTTGAACTCATAGCTTTTAGCCACAGTAGCAGCACAAAGATCAGTTCTGCTCATGTGTTAAGAGGATAATAACTACAAAACTAAAATAATAATTTTCCATCTCATAGTAAATGGAAATGCACAGGGCAGAATATATTTGCTCTGGTCCATCTCCTTTACCAGCAAGGATTTTACTTCCCAGTTAGGGAGCTGGAAAAGCAGCTTTGCATGCCTGACAGCAAGAACTACCAACCAATGTAGAAAATGCTTACTATAACACTTCCCATCAAAATTGCAGGACAAACACTGAAGATTTTCACACTCTTAAAAATACAAAAAACATATACAAAAAGGCTTCAAAATTCAACTAAAACTGTTGTATTTCAACCCTACTTACCTAATTACTTAATTATGCTTTACAAATTTAGCTGACTTTCAAAACCTCTATACAATATCATTAAAACACTGAATTTAAAAAAAATAAATGGGCAGGTCTACAAACTTCCCCCCTTCCCCTCTTACAACACCAGAAATGCCAAACCAAAAATACTGAAGACTTGTATGACTGGTTGGACAGATTAACTTCTGTCTTCTTTAGGACATTAATTTCAGACAGTAAATCATCTGTCGATTGAAACATCCCTTAGCAACCTGGTATTTGTGTGATGAACTACAGCTACATTTCAACTTTTCCACTGAGAATTTCTCTGTGTAACCTCTGACCCAGGTTTGGGTGGCCCTGGAATTTCCCACTTGTAGCACATGGACCAAAAGCATCTCTGGGTACAAACCCAACAGATGTCACCCATCAGAAATAGCAACTTGCATAGTTTTATCATTAGGAAGAAAAATGACAAACAATATCAAACCATAAAAGCAAAAACAACCCCAGTAGCTTTTTCTCACACTCCAGACAAAAATTAATTTAGCATGCTTCTCAGCACAGAACTTGGTTTTATCAGCCAGCAGCATGCTGAAAGCAAAACCAGAATTTCACCAGGCTTCAAACAAAACAAAAGATAACCCCTGAATTACAAGTTTCCTGCAATGGCATGTAACTGTTCTAAATGAGACTTGACCAAGTCAAGCTACATTTCTACAAGTTGTTGAGCTTGTCAGGAGAGGTCTCATCTCCCTTCCTCGGCAAAGACCCCAGTCTGTGTCAGGACACCCTACGAGCAATTTCACCAGCCTTCTGTCAGACTGGTGTGTTGAATCAGCCCTAAAACGAGTCTCCCACAGAGGGGAAGGGAGATGGAAGATCCTCCTTCCAGCAGCTATGATCTTAACCCTGTTCACTCCACAGAGAAAATGCATTCTAATGGAAGGTCATTGTATATACTTTATTGTGGAACAACTGACCTCCAAGAGCAGTAGGTAACATAGAATCATAGAATGTTGAGGGATTGAAAAGGACTTTGAAGATTATCTAGTCTCAACTCCCCCTTCCATGGGCAGGGACACCAACCACTAGACCAGGTTGCCCAAGGCCTTACCTAACTCAGGCTTGAACACTGCCAGGACTGGGGCATCCACAATCTCTATGGGCAACCTGTTCCAGTGCCACTGCCCTCACAATAAATCATTTCTTTGCAATATCTAAACAAAATTTCCACTCTTTCAGTTTGTACACATTACTCCTTGTTCTGTCACGATAGTTCCTGATGAAGAGTCCCTCTCTGGCTTCCCTGTAGGCCCCTTTCAGCTACTGGAAGGTTGCTATCCAGAGAGCCAAAAACACCTGGATAAATTGCCCATGCTTTAAACCTGGTATTTCATAGCCAAGAATTTTTCCAGGAGCACCAGGCACATCCAACCCGTTCAGACTCTCGAAAGGCAGGAAGGCCTGAAGAAATAAGCAATCTGTGCTCAGTGCATTCACAGCCCCACGAACACCGTTTCACCCCCAGGGCTGGACGGTCTGTCGAGCGCGGGGGCTGCCCCAACGCTGGCCCCCGCGCTCACCCCCACTGTCCCTTGACCAGGCAGAGGTTCCCTTGCTGCTCCTGGTCACAACCCCCCTCTCCAATTCCAGAGGGGAATTGCCCCTAAACGATGGCACTGCAGCCAGCCGCCGGCTCTGGCCTTCCCGGGCACTGCAGCCCGCGCAGGGAGGCCCTGCTGGTCCGCCCGCGTCCCGCGAAGCACAGCGGGGCTCACGGGGGATGGCGGCTGCCAGCGGAACCGGCGGCTCCGGCTGCGGCCGCAGCGTCCCCGGGCCAGGCGCTGCCGCCGCCTCTCACAAAGCCGNCGCCGCCGCTCTCGCCCCGGCCGCCGCCCGCCGCCCGCCTTCCGGGCCTGCCACTCCCGCCCCGCCGCCCGGCCCCGGCCCGCCGGAGCGATCGGCCGGGAGCTTCTGCCCCGCCGTCCCACCCACCTTGGCCTGCGGCCGCCGATCCAGCCCCAGGGCAGGAGCGGCTGCGGCTGTTCCCTTCCCCCGCTTGCCTGTGAGCGGCCAGGAGGCCTCCGGAGCTGCCGGGAGAGAGGGCCGGCGGTGGATTGTGCTTGCCTAAGGCGGCGGCCGAGGCTGCAGCCTGTGCCTCCGCCGAGACATATACGGGCTTCTGTTGTTTGTTAACTCTGTTAAATTACACTTGAGCCTGCAGCTCACAGGCGCACGTTACATAGCCTAAGGAGGGGCGCTGCTGGGTGACAATCCTGCTGGGCATCTGCCACCTTCCGAAAGCACTTATTAAAAAAAAAAAAAAACAAACCATAAATTGAGACAGATAGCCTTATGTACTTCATAAAAGAATAGCGACTCATTCTTATTTGATTGAACACACTGGTTATACCGTTTCTAGCTGGTGAATCTCTCGGAGAGTTAACTGTAGAACCTGTGCATGTTTTCCACAATAACACTGACTAGTCCCAGGGAGATGGAGCAGAAAAGATCCCACTTGAAAGAACATTCTAGTTACAGGACTATGAAACTGAGTCTGGAAGTGTTGAGACGTCAGAGGACCTTTGTGTTTGGTATGTCTTTTGCAGTCCTATTAGTTCTCAGTCAACAGAACAGGTCTCACATCAAAGTCAAACTGAACTTATTTTCAAGTTAGACTTTGTGAAATACTACATCAAAAGCTGTTCCCAAATGTACATACTCTGGTGTACATACTCTGCCTCCTGCATCCCTTCACTCCCCTACTCTGCACCCACTGCAGTCCCATCACTCATCAGCACAGGGGAGACTACTCTCCACCTCCAGGACTAGCCACACAAGGAACATCACAAATCAGACTGTATTTCCATCTCGCACATCTGACATATTTCTTCTGATTATTTAGGAATCTGGATCTTAAAAGCCATTCAATAACATGCCAAGGTTATGCTTCCCCAATTCACTGCAGTCAGTACTCCTCACCTTCTCTCCTTGCTGCCCCACCCAAGTTGGCCTGCCTGTTCAGCTGAACTCAATGGGAAGTTTGACCAAAGACAAGCATTTTTGAAAATCCCTTTCAGAGTGCCTACACACTGATGCATTTCTTCCACTATCCACTGGAGAACAGCCCCAGCAGACAGAGTTGCTGCACAAAAGCAACTGAGACCTTCAGATGTATTTCAACATCCTGCTTGTTTCTTCTCAATTGTCCAGCATCTTGTTTGCTGTTTATTAAAAACAGGTAGTTTCCCTCAGCCACCTAAACTGCTTTCAAGTGATATCCCAATGCTTGTGCCAATGCTTGTGCATTTACATTTGCTGAGTACTTCCCAACAGCCGCTTTTATATAAAGACTTTCTGGGTCCTATTAGTCTTCTCTGTAATTTTATGGTTCAAGATTAACAACAACACGGCATTTTAGATTTCTCGCTCACTATTTCCATAGATTTCTTGTATAACATTTTTCCCCAATATATTTTTAGAGTACATTTTATTCTCTATTAATTCTTTGGGCTGGTCTCCTTATGAATGAAGAAGGAGCTGAACGGGTGGAAGAGTGGTTGCCTGCCCACCTGGGATAATGCCTCTTCATTAGGTCCACTTGAAAATGTTCTTGTCCCTCTTCGCCTTTGATTTCTTATGTCAAAGAGGAAAGCTTAAATTTCTGGGCAAACACACAGCAGGATTTCTGTGCTTGGTACATAGAAACATTGCCTAGCCAGCACCCTACTTAAGTGTCCCACGGCTGTCCTGAGCATGATCAAATAGAATTTTGGCACTCTTCTACTTCTTATCTGACTGATAGAGTTGCACACAACTGTTTTGCACACATACAAGTACATCTTTTTATACTTTTTAACTCTGCTTCAATAGCAGCACTTTCAGTAGCAGTTTGTTTATGAGCTTGCATTCCTGCATCAGTGCCTTCCCAAGGCAGCATCAAAGGCCGGTTGTGGAAGCTTCAGAGAAAAGCTCTGACTGATGGAAAAGAACATTTGTAGATCTGTGGAGTAATAGATAAACAAACCCAAAGGAAATCTACACTCAAAGAGAGGCCCGGCACGAAAGGAGATGTTAGGATAAATGCCACTTAGTTATGGGAGGGTTGAAAATAAAGGGGTAGAAATTTGGAATGAATTATACAATAGGGGCAATTTCCAGATTTTCAAGACAAGCACCATATTTATTGTAAGACAAAGGGCAATTGTCTACTGTCATCTTTAAACTACAGAGAGAACCCACGGCTTGTCTAATAAGCACTATGCCAGGAGATTTCTGAGACTGAAGCTCTGTGTTGTGGTTCAGTCAACAACCTCAGAGCTGACAGCTACTACTCCCCTTGCCTGTCCCAGCTCTGCCAGCCTCTGCAGATGCTTTACCGAGCTGATTCCACCCACTCAGCCAGCAGAATGCTATTCCCTTTTCTTTGTCAAGGTGAGTTTTGAGCTGATTCAACAGGTTAAATCAGTCCAATGCAAGATTAGACAATCACCAGGTCAAACATCAGAAGAGTCAGGAAAAGAAGAACAAGATTCTTCTCATTCAGTGGAAGCAAGCCACTAATGTGACTCAAGCTGTAACAGGTAACTCTATGCTGACAGGCAGATTCTTGGGGGATTAAACCAAGACGAGACTGTGCTACTGGCAAAAGTCATCATTCCATCCTTTCCCCTTTCCTTAGTCATGCTTTCCTGATGCCTCCTGTATGCTGGCTCCAAGACTCATGCAGCCACATGTTAAGCCAGACTGGCTTGCCAACAGAGCTGAAAGCTAATACAGTGTACCAAAAAAAAAAAAAAAGTTTCCAGCAGGATCAATTTTGGCAGCCAGCTGATCCTGCAGCCGAACAAACACCAGTGCCAGGATGAGCCAGTGAGAGGGCCTGTTTTGGTGGCAGCCTGCACACACGTCAGCATAAACCAGAAGTGCCCCCACAGGCCATAATTTCACAAATGCTTCCAGCCAGCTATTGCCAGCACTGCTGCCAAAAGCAACACAGCCTTGCCCTCGGCCACACCAGCTGCTCATTCCAGGCTCCAGGCACCCGCTGTGCTTTGCTGGAGAAGAACTGATTGATAAATATAGCTGGAGTTAAAAGGAGCATTTTTTTTCTCCCAAATTTGTATTCCACATCAGTAAAGAACCTCTGAACTAAAGACCTATTGGATTGTAATTGTCTCCTGGGGTGAAGCTCCGGGGAAAAGAGGTGAGTTGAGGGCATTTTACAGTCGTATCCTTGGCTGCAAAGCTGCCTTCCCACTAAGGCTAAGGCTTCACGTCCTGTTACAGAGGTGTCAGAGCACACACAGAATACACTCCAGCTTCAGGACAGAGACTTCTTGAAGGACTCTGCTTTATTCAGCTGTGCTGGGGTGAGCATACTCTCAATCTGAGGTGGATAATGTAGTCGCTGTGGGGACCTAAATATGGACATAAATCTGCAAGAGCTTAGAGCAGCTTGATAAGAAGACACCGTAAGGTAACACAAATAAATAAATTATTCAAAACAACTGCAAGTATCAAACACCTTACTGATGTATAAATGTTTCACAACTATATTGTATCTGACTACATTTCTTTTCAACAGATTCATCTGGACTGTATAAAACATTCTAAACAAGGGATCGGAGAAAGCAGTTTCTTATTATTGTTCCATAAAAGCTACTTTTAATATGGATTGTAGAAATACCAGGCATTAAAAATCAATGAAGGATCATCAGTGACTGAAATGATCCACTGTTGTTTTGAGGTCTGAATTTCAGAGACTGCCTCGATATCTGCAGGGTCTCTGGTGACTATTTTAGCAGCACTGAAAAGCTCTGTATTTTTGCATACAGAATTTTGACCCACAGAGTTAACTAATATTCAGCACTTTGCCAGAGTTTTCTGTGGAGGGACGTGGGGGGGAATTGATGATGAATTCAGTCAGCTCCTTAGCGAAATCCTATTTATTTACAAAGAATGTACAGCCACGTCCCATTTCCTTGCACGCAGAGGAAGCAAATGGGAGGGAGAACTGTGCAGCAGTCCAAGTTTGCTGCTCCAGCCAGGATGCTTGCCCAGAAGAAGCTGTCCCTTGGCTTTTACTCATGGCCATACACCACTGCTTCTCCCACTGTCTGCTGGCTCTTGCGTGGTGTTTCCGGTCCCGGACATGCACACAGGCAAACACAGCTGCACCCAATCTGTGCTCTTGCTGCTGCATTCACAAGCAGTCCCTAGAAAAGTCTCCCTGACTTTCCCCAAATTAGTGCTTGCTCATACAACTTAGCTCATCTTAGCACTTGCCCATGCACCTCTGTGCCATGGGCAGCAGTTTCTTGTTTTTAGCTATCTTATGCCATAAAAGAACTTAATTGCTCCTTCCTGAACAAAGCATGGCCAGCGTGCCTGTCAGTTTTAATGAGGTTTGGGATTGCCTACAGATCAAAGCTCTGCTCCAGTGGGTTTTCCTTGTATTGCATAAAGAGGAAAGGAGAAGTGACCTCCAAAGCAAAGAGAACAACAAGGAACAAAATTAATTTCCATATGTAATTTCTTCTATGATTTGTCAAGCGTCAGATTAACTGTGTAAAACAGAGTATTTCCTACAGAATGTTATTCCTCACAAGAACTACATTATGGTGAAGATTTCAAAAGTACAAGCACAACCTGTTTTTCATCTGAGACCTTGTCTGTATCATCTTCCAAACCACAGACCTGACCCTGGGAGTGGAAGGACTGCTTTCAATAAACAAACCTTGATTTTCCAGTCCTGCACCATCATTTACTTCTGTGCAAGTTGCATGGAGACATTACTAAATCCATTCCAACATACATAATAACTACTTTTTCACAGGTGTAAATGCCTCCACAAAGCACGTGGCAGCAGAGAAGCAAGTCCGCTTGGTTTTTACTTGCAGGACAAAGAGGAATTATTTTTCTGAGAACGGATTAGTCATGTATTACACTGTTGTAATGTGTGCTGCCACAACGGGAGAGAGCTGCCCTCTCCTGCAAATTTGGCATATCAGGGAACCTTTCTGAAACGTACTTGTCTGAAGCCAGTAGATGTACTTTGCAGGGCTAATGAGAGACAGTTGTATTTTTGTGAATGAAGCTCTAAGCCAGAGAATGAAACAAGTCAATGACCATCATTTTCCTTCAGCAGGTCCTCCAAATAAGTCTGCATTTGTGAAATGGATGGGAGTGGTTGTGTTCTACTAGCATGGTTCCCAGACAAAATGTCTCTGCTGCTACTGTTCAAGGAAAAAAAGTTAAAAAGCTGCAAGCAGCAAGCATGTCTAGGCATGCTGAGCATAATTTTGCATCCAGTGTGGGAGGGTCCAAAATACTTGGCCTCCCCAAGCGAAAGAAATGAACATTCAAGTAAGGCAGAAGCTGAATTAACCCTTGATAACCAAGCACAGTTATACTTCTAAATATTGAAGGCAAGATCTTCATTTCTTTGGGGCAGTTCTTTGTGCATTGTAGAGCTTTTCGTGTTCACACACTCTACAAACAGGCTGACAAGCACATTTATAAATACAGTGCTATCCTGCTGCAATTGTTCACCTCATCCTTCAAGAAAGGCATGTGAGTAAGCTCCATTTCTTACCAGCTGGCTTTCGCCTTACTTCCACCACATCAGCGTATATTCTGCTTGACTGTGTTCGACGCCAGCGCCTTCACTCAGGGCACACAAACTCCTCTGCCGCCGCCTCTGCTCATCGCGACACCGATCTGCCACCAGCCACTGCCAGGGTGCTCAGGAGCTGGGGTCTGCATCTGCAGGGACACAGGATGGGCGCAAGGATGGGTCGGTCCCCGAGGCTTCCCGCCTGCAAGCACACGGGTGCTGGAATCAACGTGCTCCAAAGCAGCACCGGCAGCTTTTCCAAGCTGCAGCGTGTGCTTTGCCAAGCACAAGGGCTGCAGTCCGCTGGCCTGTAAAACCAGCCTCTCCAGGTAAGAGAATAGTGCAGCAGGAAACTGGCAGGGAGGCACAGCTCCCCAAAGCTTCATCCCATCGAGTCCAACAGATTTGGCAATGCTGACTTCATGTGGTGAGATGTGTTTGTGTTCCCCGTGCTCATTTTGGAGTAGAAAGGACATAGTGGGGCAGAGAAAAACATGGGAAAGGGAGTAATTTAAAGCTTAAATCTTAAATCTCTATCTAAGTTTTCATTTTATTTTTCTTTGGTTTTTTATTTTTCTTTTTAAAACTATATTAACATTTTTCTTTTAGCATTTACTGTAACAAACCCACATGCTATAAAAATCCCACAGTGACTTAAATGAGACTAAATTTGTGAATAACAAGCTACCAATAAGAATCCCTATGCCTCCATATGAAATAAATAAACATCAGTTTCCACCTAATATTTATTTCTTGGAAGTTCAAGACTAATCCCATTTGGCATATTTTAAGGAACTGAGCTCTTGACCCCAAATGTTTATGGGCTGTAACAGTAAGTCCAATAAAAAAAAAAAAGGAAGAACATTTTAAAGCTGCTCTTAAAATCAGATTGGTTTTAGGCACGATTTTGAGAAAGACAGCACTTCACCTCATGTTTCAAGTAAAAGGGGGTAAGTGTGACTGATACAGCCCATCCAGACCAGCAAGAGATTTGTAGCTATGAAAGTTTATTTTAACAAGGATTTCTGAATATCTGTATTAACCCCCTGGCCCCCACAAGACAGATAACATAGTACCACATGGGTTACATTATTTATATCATACATCATACTGTAATAAAATGTTAAGGAAGCTTTCTAGGTGAAATGCCACAAAATAGTACACCAACTGAAATAATGAGAAACAACAATTTCATCCCAAACTGTTTTGGAGATAAATAAGCCTTCAGATGCAAGTAATCGAATTACCTGCTGTCTGCAGAACATTCTACATCAACAGCTCATGGCACATTTATTTTTTTTCTGTGGATAAATAAAAATGTGAAGTGGGCACAGGTAGGTTTCTATAGTCATGTTATCAATATTTACTGTGTTTGTTGGAGCCCAGTTTGTGGTCCTGCTCAGGATGCTGTGCATGCTGTAGGAATGCAGAAATAGACATAGAAATGCTTGTGTAACCCAGAGACCACAAGTCACGTTACAGCTTTTTTATTAGGTAGTATTCTACCTCTGTGAAAGGGACACAAAGCTGGCCCCAAACTGCGCTTTGGAAAACAAAATGGAAAGTGCAATGACAGCACACTGTAGCAGTCTTTGCAGTTGAATTTAACGGAGTAAATTAGGAGAGGTTCTGAACACGTGAAGAAGTAGTGTAGAAGCAAAGAGTACTTCCCTAACACTCGGGGCTAACACTCAGAGATGGAAGATCAGGGGTCTGAAAATAAGGAGAAAGAGCAACTCACAGGTGCACCTGCAGGCCCGGTTGTGTGAAGCTTTCCTTTCAGTGAGCCATGTCTGAGTTTTCCAAGAACTAAAAAAGAAAGATGAAGGGGGGAGGGGGGAAAAAGAAAAAGGAAATAAAATAAACGGGGTTCTTGTTACTTGGCGCCAGGAGTAACTGAGCAGTAAATTTCCATGAAGGAGACCCTTCTCACATGTAAAGTTCCTTGATGCCATACCTACCACCTGCCCATCATAATCAGTGTCCTCTTTTCTATATATGTATATATACATGAATTATTCTTTATATGCATGTACATACGTACAATACGTCCTTTAGGAGGTTGCGCCGGTCGCCGCACGCTACGGCGACAACTGCGGAAAAAGAGCAGCAGGGGCTGCACTCGTTGTCCACTAGATTTTAATTTCCAGAGAACAGATGGGGTGTTAATGCCGATTTTTTTTTTAAATTTAATTTTATTTCACTTTAGCCCGCGCTCAGCGCGGCGCTCCCCCCCGCCATGTCGTGGCGGGCGGGCCCGTGCGGCGGCGGCCGTTGCGCCTGCGCGGTGCGGGGGGTGCGGCCGGCCATGGCCGCCTCCGTGTTCTGCTGCTTCTCCTGGTGCCGGGATGGCGGCGCCGGGCACATCCCGCTCAAGGAGATGCCGGCCGTGCACCTGGACACGCAGCGCATGGGTGAGCGGGGCAGGGTCGCTGCCGCCGGCGGGCGGCTCCCCGGCGGGCAGGGCCGCAGCCCTGGAGCGCGGCGCGGAGTAACCGCTGGGGAAGTCGCTTTGGGGCTACTTCTTTAGCAGGAATTGGCAGTTTTCGGTGGGGGAAAAAAAAAAAGAAAAGAAAAAAGGAAGCTTGGTTTAAAAGTGGTTTAAAGGTGTTTGTGTTTAACTGAAGTTGATCGGCACAATGAGTATGTGAGGTGCCCGAGGGGAGCAGGCTGCCCGGCAGGGGCTGGCGTGGTCAGGGTGGGCACGGGTGGTTCCGTGCCGAGCGGCTGGGTTCACAGACCCGCAGAATCTGTGAGGTTGGAAAAGACTTCTGAGGTCATCGAGTCCAACCTGTGACCCAACGCCACGGTGTCAGCCAGACCAGGGCACTTAATGCCACGTCCAGCCTTTCCTTAAACATCTCCAGGGACGGAGACTCCACCTCCAGTTACGGCAATGGAGATGAAGAAGGAGCCAGGCCATGCCGAGTCTTGTCCGTGCTGCTGTTTTGAGAGTTACCCTTAGTACGAGCTATCCGCGGAACCATGCCCGGGCTTTGTTGAGGAGAGAAGGGATCTGGGCCAGCAGCAGCGGAGCGAAGGAGAGAGCTGGGGGGTAATAGGTACGGTCCAGTGCTCGAGCACAATTGTTAGCTACAGCCTCCCCTGTGCTTGGCCGTGACAACAGTGCCTAAAGATTAAGTCGTCCAATGGAAAAGGAAAACTTAGCAGAGGAATTTTTTTTCTCTCTGTATTGGCAGGCACATTTCTAATAGAAGGACTATTTCAGAGACTAACTAAACACCTTGCGATTCCATCAATCATTTCTACCCGATATGCTTTTCCTTCTTGTTGCAGAATGCTTTTTCTCCGATGTTAGAGAACAGAGTACAGGGCTTTGGTCTCACAGTGAACCCTTTCTGACTAAATTGTAAGTTATGCTTCTGATGTGGCTAAGCAAAGGTTGTAATCAGCATGGTGCCATAAAGCCCAAGAGGTGAAAATTAGATCAGCTTATAGATTTTAAATAAACAAACCTTAGTGGAAAGATGAGCTAGCCTGTAAACAACTTTCCTTCTCTTGCTTGAAAGCACAGCCCATCATCATATTTCTCACAGACTAATGAAGCTTTTACTTGAGGCAGAAGTAACAAAAACTGGTCTCAATGTTTAGGGCTTTTGAGGGCTGCTTTCAGATTTCTAAAAATGTTTTGAAGTTCTGTGGGTTTTTTTTTTCTCTTTACAGGAACAGATGTCGTCATTGTTAAAAATGGCAGAAGAATATGTGGCACAGGAGGCTGCTTAGCCAATGCACCTTTGCATCAGAACAAGAGCTATTTCGAGTTTAAAATCCAGTCCACAGGTTAGTCAGCAAAAAATATACAACTTTAAACTTGGGAGATATGTTACGTTGCCTGCTGGTGGCAGTATCTCGAATGCTCAGCACATGCATCTTTCTATTTGCATCCTTGGACTTGTGAACATTAGAGAGATTTATATTGTTTTGTATCCTGTTAAAGGCATGTTTTTCAGGTGGTGTATTTTAGAAATTGTTTTTGCTCAATAAATGCTTATGACCACATAAAACACTGTAGCTATGAAGTATTTTTTAAGGAGTGCAGTTTTGTATCTGTCTACCCTCATTTGTTCTTAGTAGGCAGTGTTTGCCCAAGCTAGGGTAATAATCCTTGTGCTACCCTTTGCTCTTCGGATCAAGTGTGTAGCACTTACTCTGACATGCCTTATCCAGAGGAGCCTTTCAGCACTTTGTTCCTTCATTTGCTCCTACAAATATGGTCAGCTTTACCGCTACAGAGAGCACTTCAGGCTTGTCTGTATTCTGGCATGAAAAATCAGCCTGTATTTTTAAAAGCTACTAGCAGACACTCTGAAAATAAAGCTGTACTTTCCCTAAGTGTGTGTAGGGAGGTAAGAAGAAGGAAAGTATTATTCTAGAGACTGGCCTTATGTACCAGCTGGAGATTGATGCTGAAACTTTTTGGGTAAGAGTTGTTTGCCTTCAGGTGGGTTAGAGTGCAGGCAGCGTGAACACAGATCTGCCCATAAGACCTTGCAGTCCAACTAGTTGGTTAGTTTTAAGCTGCATGTAAGGCCATATCCATCTTAACTTTGCAATTTTATTATCCTTAATGTCGGGAAGAATCCATTGCAGGTGTTGTTCATACATGGTCATTATTCACACAGATAGTATCCGTGTTTTTACACTTGAGAAACATGGGAAATAAAATCTCCTGGTCCCTTTGAGCCTTTTTTCCTCTATTCCTGTGCCCTAAGGCAGGAGAACTGTAGAAGACTTAGAGTAAATCTTTGATTTCCAGAAGTATCTCTGCACAGTCAATTAGAGGTTATCTATGGGGTCACCCTGATTATTGTAAAGTTTTCTGAAGTTGATTCGCACTCTTGTCCTTTTCATTTTTGGCATTAGAATAAATTATTCTGCAGTTTCATTTGAAGATAAGTTTCTTACATACTTGCCTCATTTTACTCTTCTCTAGACTAAAAAATCCCAGTTTGTTGGGTTTTTCTTCATTATCTCCTTATAGATGAAATTTTTACACTTTTGATTGGTTTTGTGATTTCTTCTACAGTATCTCTAGTCAGCCTAATTTGTCTTGAGGTACAGTGTTTAAAATGGATGCTCTTCTTCAGCTGCAGCAGCAGTAGATGACCTCATCTCTTTTATACATGCTACATATCCAGAAGTTTTCCACATCAGTAGGGCACACTGACACTCTGCAAGTGGTCTGTGAACTGGTTACCAAGCCACTACTGTATTTGTGCCACCTACTGTTCCTACTTACCTGCTCTTCTTCATAATTTAGTAAAAACAGATACACTTTCTTTTCTTCTAACTGGTTAGTCGGAATCACTTTAAACTTGAGGGGCCTCTCAAGAGCTTGCAGTCCTGTCAGGCTGGGATTGGCAGCACGTTTAATCAACACATCGTCATGTTATTAAAGGAATTGATGGTAATACAGAACGGTACCTGACCTTGTGCATTCAATGCAAAACCTCAAACCCCACTTGAGTCATCTTTTTTGATTTGACAGGGTGCTACTGATGAGTAATCCTGGAATAGTTTTCTAACCACTCGTGCCTTTGTATTGCTGTAACTGTCTAGACCGTGTTTTCATCATTTGACTATTTAAGTATTGTGTGAGTTTCAGAAATATTACCAAATCAAGGTCTGTAATGTTAACACTTTCTTTTTTTCCGTAAGACTAGCCTAACTAGCTGAAAAAGGAAAATTTGTGGTTTACAGATCCGTGCTAGTTGGATAATTTTTTGTATCCACCTACAGTCTCAGAGTTTGTTCTCAATATTTTTCTGGGAATAAAAGTTAAAGTGAGTGGCTACAATTATCTTTTTCAGAGATCCCTCTTTTTCAAGACAGGTGCTGTTTGTCTTCAGTCTCCTGTGGCTACTTGTGCTGGGTCTGGTCAGGATGAAGTTAATTATCTTCATAGCAGCTGCTGTGGTTCTGTGTTTTAGATTTGTGACTAAAGCAATACTGATAACAAAACAATACTGATAACACATCAGTATTTTAGCGATTGCTGAGCAGGGCTTGCACAGCATCAAAACCTCCTCTATTTCTCACTCTGCCCCTCCAGTGAATATGATTAGGGTTGCATAAGAGTTTGTGAGGGGACATAGCTAGGTGGATGACCCAAAATAGCCAAAGATATATTCCATACCATATACCACCTGTCTTCTTCAGGAATAAATTGAAGAGGAGGGGATTTAGGGAGATTAGCCTTTTTTTACTTGGGAATTGACTGGGAATCAGTCTACTCGTGGGAGGTGGTGAGTGATTGCCATTGCATCAGTTTGTCTTGTTGTCTCTTTCACTTCTGCTTTACTTACTAAATGATAAAGATTTTTATCTTTAGCCGCAAGTTTTCTTGGTTTTACTCTTCCTTGCCTCTTCCTGCATTCCACGGAGGCCTGAGTGGGGAGGAGCGGGGGAAGAGAATGACTGGCTGGATGGTGCTTATCTGCCAGAGCTACCAGAGCTAATCTACAATTGTTCTGGTATTTCCAGGAGATATTTCCTGGTAGTACCATCGTAACATTAGTTAAAAAACAAAATCTTTATGCTGTCATGGTTCAGTCAGTCTTCAAAATTACATGTTTGTTTTCTTATTGTGTTAATGTCACATTTTAGGGATTTGGGGTATAGGAGTTGCAACCCAGAAAGCAAACTTGAATCAAATTCCACTTGGTCGAGATGTCCACAGCCTGGTGGTGAGAAATGATGGCGCTCTCTACTATAACAATGAGGAGAAAAATAGGCTACCAGCCAACAACCTTCCTCAGGAGGGCGATGTGGTGGTGAGTTTCTTAAGGCTTTCTTACTTCCTCACCTGTTACCAAATGCCTCTTATTTACAGCTCTGTGGTCAAACTAACTGTTTCAAGTCAAATTGTTCAATTTGCACCTCCCACTTTGGAAAGTGCTGGGATATAAATTCCTGTTTTCTTTGAATGAATCAGCAGCCTGGATAGGGGTGGACTTCATTCTTGGTATTGGTAGGTTCCTAATGAGGGATGCTCTTGATCAGAGTTTGAGAAATAGTTTCTGGTGCTCTACTGCAGTATCTACCTGACTGATAAGGATCTTACATCTTTTCAGATGGGATCTGCCTGAACAAATTATGTGCTGGAATGCATTACATGGCTATGCACCGTGCCCAGCTGAACTCAAGAACCCTTAGCTAACTGGTTAATGATTAGAAGGACAGAGTGGGGTAGAAATGGGTCCTGGGTGATTAATTAATTGTATTTTTAGCCAAACTTTTGTCATTTGTGGGGATATTAAGTGGGGGGGGGAGTAATGTTCACTGGAAAAATGATTGGGAGAAAATTTTAATTTTTTGTACCTTACTGTTTCAGGTTTCTCAAAACATCCTTAAGTGACTTTGTTCAAAGTGTTGGGTTTTTTTGGTACTGTCATTTTCTCTATGTCCTGTTATGTATTTTCAAAAATAGATGAGAACAATGCAATGAAATTGAGACCATTTATCACCCCTACTTTTTCATGCTGGGTAACTTGCCTCTTTATAGCCATGGTTAGAAATGCTATCTTTAGAAACCGCAAACAGCTAAGGGTGATGTCTCCACCCTTTACCCTCAGATACAATACTATTCTTTTAATCCCCTTCTGAAATTGTTTTTTGAAGGGTTGCAGACTGTTTCAGGCTTTGGTGAACTAGTGTGGTCTGAACAGCTTCAACTAATCACAAAAAACATTACTGATGTGTTACTGCTAACTCCCCCATTTCCATAAATGTCAAGTTATTTTATTCTGTCATGAAAACAAATTTTTGAAATCCTGCATGAGCACACAAATTGTCACACTCAGACATACCAAAGCAGTGAGGAAAGTCCTTTAGCTAACAGATAAGTAAGTTACTATCTTGTCAGTGTTTGCTTTCTGCTCTGTGGTCAGCATATTTATAGCATTGTGTGTGAAACCACAGTCTATTGCTGCCAGCAGAGTAAATGAACTGAGAGAGGTTTCCATACGGAGGTATGGAAGGATGAACTTGGTTCATAGCATCATTATTTATTAAAGTTATTTCTGTGAGAAGATACAAACAAGAAGATTGCAAATCGCCTCCTACTCAAAATCATTGAACATCTTGTGTTTCTTTAACGTGGTGAAATTTGGAAATTTGTTCTGTAAAGACAGTAAGATGCAAAGTGTATTGTGCAGTACTGTGCTGCATCCCAGTTGGAATAGGCATTAAGGAATCCTGAGTATTTGAAAATACAGATATTACTGGTCATTTATTAATTTCTAGTCCTTGGCAGGAATATGTCAAATGAGATTTTCTAGGATGCTGTGGTTTGCATAATGGTGTTAAAATCTGCCTGTAGCTAAGAAAGCTAAGTAGCAGTCTTATGTGTATAAACTTGTTGATGCTTTTTTTTTTTGTTAATTTTCTGTACTTTGTAGGGCATTACATATGACCATGTAGAATTAAATGTTTATTTAAATGGCAAGAACATGCATTGTCCAGCTTCAGGAATCAGGGGGACTGTCTATCCAGTGGTCTATGGTAAGTCAGAGATTTTCAAACTGTTTCACATTATGGAAAATATTTTCATTCCAGTTCTGTTTTGTGAGCTGTGCATTCTTCTCACTTAAATGGAACACGCATCAATCATCTATTCTTGGCAACTACAACAATTAATTACATGAAAATGCAAACCTAGGAAATTACAAAATAATACTTTCGCCTCATTTTTAATGCTGCTTAATAGGAAAAAAATCACTGCTTACTGACTGCTTACATTGCCCACCTCCAGCAAGCTGGAAGTTGCTGCACTCAGTCTAAAAGTTGCCAGGTAAAAAAAAATGAAGCAGATGGCAGACTTGTCAGTTAATCAGATTTATCTATGAAGCTTGATATTTGTGCCTTTTAATTTCACATACTTCATAAATGCCTTCAGTGTTACATAGCAATAGACTTGTTGTTTGTGTTTTCTTGAACTTCCTGTGCAGTTTCTGCCCTTTACCGCTTGTCCTATTGCTCAGCACCACCAAGCAGTGCCTGGATCCACCCTCTTGGCACCCTTCCTTCAGATACTCATAGATACTGATGAGGTCCCTTCTCAGTCATCTCTTCTTGAGACTGAACAGACCCAGCTCCCTCAGCCTTTTCTCGTAGGCAAGATGCTCCAGTCCCTTCATCATCTTTGTCATTATCCTCTGGACCTGCTCCAGGAGCTTCATCTTTAGTTTATCTGAGCCACATCTAAGTAGTAGCCAAAATAATTTTGGTTATAAGGATAACCCTTAGCTACGTGATGGGGATAATTTTTAGTTCATGGTGGGTTCCTAATGGCACGTCGGCATGTTCCCATTTATATATTGATACATTTGATTGATACGGAATTTTGTGAACAGGAGGAAAATACTCCAGATGTGTTGTGGAGTCTTCGAAGTCTATAAATGTAGCTGGTGAACCAGTTGCTTCCAAGCCCCAAGGTTGGAATCGTTTTGTGTGGTCAGGTTGCGATGTGTCCTTCAGCCACGTGATGGCGCTGCTAAAATGCTGTGGCCGCTCCGCGGGACCTCCTCGTGCGAAATCTCCATGAGCGGCAGCAGCGCAGTTACTGTGTGGCTGCATCTTCCTGTACTTTGGAAGGGGTCTTACACAGCATGAAGAATGAAGGTTGCTTTCAGAAAATACTTGATGGCATGTTAGCCTACTGTTAATCTTTTTTCTCTGATTAAAGAAGTTCCATGCCTGGAGAATGCTATGACCTTTTATTGCCAGGCTCTTTTGGTCTTCTTCCACAAGTGGGCATAATTTCATCATAATTATGTCTCCTACATATAGCTATAACTTGAAGCCTGCAGGTTGTTTTTGTACACTGTTTGCTTGGTATAAACTTCAAGTGTCCTCAATTTAATGTGAACTTCTAGTCCTGTGGAAGGATTTGGCCATACAGGAGAGAGTTTCTCAAACATTTACCCTATTCAGACTAGAACTATAGATATCTTTTTAAAAGGAGCGTGATAGATCAGGCAAACACAGTGTCAAGCTTGAGAAGATAAACCAAAAAATGGACTTAAAAGTTATTCCCTACAGCAGCTGTACCTCAGGCACTTTAATGGAAGGAAGACATAAACACTGCGTAAGTACTAGAGAACTGTACAAACACACTGATAGGAGTTTTCACAAAGCCTAGGAGGGAAAAATTCCAACCTTGTCTCTGAGATAGCTGAGTTCCAAAATATGGAGATGAAGCTTTTCTTGTTTGAACTAATGTTGATATTCTGCCAGATTCATCTCAGAAGTTGTCTTTGAAAGAGACCTTGCTTTTCTGACTAGGTGGGTGTTTCAGTTTGCTCGTGAAGTACACAAAAGCGTTGCTCTGAAAATACTCACCAGTTTCGTTTTTGTCCCTGAAAGGACTGTTGTAGGTTGGTAGATTATGCAGGGGGTCAAAAACTGGGAGAAGTTCTGTAAAAACACATTAACTCCCAACTCCAAGAAGCAGTCAAAGAAGCTCTCTTTGGATCATATGCTAAAACCAATGATTTGATACCAACCGCTGCAGACATGTGAAGCCTTGTAAACCTCCAAAAAGCCGCTATAGAGAGCTGAAACTCCAGCAGAACTAGGAACAGAAAAATATGCACATGAAGAGGTGACATTTCTGCAAGGTTTATCTGGTAGTGTCCTTAATCTGTAGATTTCTCGAGAAATGGAGTAGAAAATTTGGAATCAATAGCCTGAAGCTCTGCTAACAGTCCGAGTGAAATTAGATATTCTCATTGACTTCACCAAGGAACCATTACCAAGTAAACAGCAGAAAAGAGGTGGTTTGCTTTCCTGGATTAAGGCCTCACCAAATTCGTTGAAGAGATTTCTTTTAATTGTGTATATGTAATGGATGTATTGAAGAAATTCTTAGTGGTTTGAGCACAGTCTACGGTTTATTAAGACGGTGTAAAAGAGGATCAAACTGTAAGTGTTCCTTCTCTAATTCCTTCTTTTTGGTTCTCTTCTGCAGTTGATGACAGTGCCATTCTGGATTGTCAGTTCAGTGAGTTTTATCATACACCTCCACCTGGGTTTGAAAAGATCCTCTTTGAGCAGCAAATCTTCTGAATGTCTTCATACTGAGAATTTGAACCCTGCACTGTTACAAATGCTTTGTCATCTTGAAGCCTCACTTTACTTTTAGGAAACATATCTGTATTTTTAGTAAGTACTTGTGACTGTTGTCTGCAGAATAAATATGTTAACTGCAAGACCAGGTAAATGTGTTGCTGTCCAAATAAGAGTTTTCTGGCACTGTTTTGTGGTTGAAAATGAGTGTTTTGAGGCAGGATTTTTCTCTGATTTGTACTTGATGCATAAGGAGACTAGGGATATTGCTGTTGTCAGTATTACATTCAGTATTTTGAATAAACTGGAGCTCTGTAAGGCAAATAGTTCTTACACATATGATAGCTATGGAGACGGGTAGTTCTCATGATTTTTTCCCCCCAGCCTTTTTCTCACAGAAATTATGTAATTTCTTTAAGGGACGCACTGTGTTTCTAGTATGTGATTTGGAGTTGTGGTGTCCCAGTTGTGCACGATGACTAACAAGACAATGGCATAACTAGCAGCTAGATACTTTTTTTTTTTGGCAAGGTGTAGGTTAATCCATTCCCTCAATCTTAGACCACCAAATACAATTTATCTGTTTCTTCTAGCTTTTCATTTGCTTTTATTGTGACCAAAAAAAAAAAATAGAATATTTTCTAGTAATACTATTTGTTGAATCTTAAAAGGTAAACCTGAACACTACCTGTGTGTTTGAGGACCACCATGCTCTGTTACTCTGGTAAGAGAGTAAGTACAAATCACTCAGCTTGGGTAAGCAAAGATCCAGGTGAAGGATATGAGATGTTATGGTGAAGCCTTACATCTAAACTGTAAATTGGATTATTCTCTTATGGAATAGCATATTTAATTTCTTCATGAATCATTTATAAATGGCGAAGACATTGTTCTAAAATGTGATGCCCTTGAATATACATTGTGTGATCCTATTTTTTCCCCTCTTGTCATATTTAATATACTTCCTAGGAGAATTTTTATTGTAAAAAAATATCTTCATACTGAATGCTTGTGTTTTGGTTTTGACTTTTCCTGGGTTAATGTGTTTGCAGAAATGATTTTATTTAAATATTTTTTGAAATTACGTTATTCTGAAATTTTCAAATACAAACAGCTTTCTCAAAGCCTTTCACCTTAGGATTTACTGCATCTGTCTTAACTCTGTGGCCCATGTTTTCCTTCCTTTTAGTGTTGCTGTCACGTGACAGTGTTGGGTAGAACTTGTCAACCTTGTCAGCATTATGGTGTAAACCTTGGGAAATTAGAGTACAATTTTATAATTTCCCTTTGAAATCTTCTCAAATCAGAGTATGGTAATGAGGAATAAAACCTAAACCCTAAAACATCTTCCCCCCACCCCTCCCTTCTTTTTGGGCTTAAATTTTCTCCCAATTTGCTCTACCTCATTTCCCCAGCAGCACAGAGGGACAAGGAATGAGGGCTGTGGTCAGTTCCTCACATGTTGTCTCTGTTGCTCCTTTTTCCTCAGGGAGAGGACCCCTTACATTCTTTCCCTCCTCCAGTGTGGGTTCCTCCCTTGGGAGGCAGTTCTCCAGAATTTCTGCACTGTGAGTCCTTTCCATAGGCTGCAGTTCTTCATGGCCTGCTCCAGCATGGACCCCTAACATTGAGTGCAGTCCTTCAGGAACAGACAGCTCCAGCATGGGTTCCCATGGGACCTGTTCTGGGTCACTGCCTCCTTTGGGGCATCCATGTGCTCTGGGTGGGGTCCTTCACAGCCTGCAGGGGGATCTCTTCTCCCCCATGGATCCCCACAGGCTGCAGAGGCACGGTTGCCTCGCCATGGGCTGTACCAGGGACTGCAGGGGAATCTCTGCTCTGGTGCCAGGAGCACCTCCTGCCCCTCCACTGACCTTGGTGTCTGTGGGGCTGTTTCTCTCATATTCTCACCTGTCTCGCTGGCTGAAATGGTGCAGTTTTTCCCCCCACCCCTTCTTAATCTGTTATCTCAGGGGCTTTACCACTGTCTCTGCTGGGCTTGACCTTGGCCAGCTATGAGTCTGTCTTGGACCCAGCTGGCAGAAATGGGGGAAGCTGCTGTGGTCCCCTGCTACCAGAACCTTGCCATGCAAACCCAATACAGCTTCCACACAGCCTGGGCTTCAGATGTCTGATGCAGCTTCAAGTCCCAGGTTACAGGGATTACCTATGACCTCTGTCTGAGGCCAAGGAAAATGGCCCCTCTGTCCTTTCAGAGGTGTGCTGTCATGGAGAAGCTGTGCTGCCAGCTGGATGAGTTCAGGAGGCAGTGAGCAGGTGGCGCATCAGAGAACATGAAAAGGAGACAGACAGGATCTTCTCTGAGTCTTAACAGCTTGAAAGAGCCTCGGACCTCATCTGTAACAGAGAAGGCAGCAGTGTCTGCCTTGCACTATCAAGGTAAGCAAAACCTCTGGAGAAAAGTATGGATGGAAGCTGATGACTTCTGTCACCAAGAGGAGTGTTCTTGCCACACCTGTGGGTTCACAGCTGCAAAACAGGTTCATTGCCCTCTTAGTTGAAGAGAAGCTAGATGAGCATGGGGGCCCAGGTGGTAGATGATACCTTGCTGGTGTGAGGAAAGGGAGTGAGAAGGAGAAGGCACTAATAGGACAAGTCAGTAACTAACTGTAGATCTAGTGTTGGGAACATCATAAGATCCTAATAGACAGGTTGTGGTAAGAGCAGACAGTGAGATGGACTGAAAACTGGATGAATGGCCAGGTCCAGAGGGAGATCAGTGGCACAAAGTGAAGTTGGAGGCCAGTAACCAGCACTGTACTCCAGGGTCAATAGTGGCTCTAGTCCTCTTTAACATCCTCATTAATGTTCTGGATGAAGGGGCAGAGTGTACCTTTAGTGAGTTTGCAGCTGACGCAAACTGGAAAGGATTGGCTGATATGCCAGAGGGTTGTGCTGCCACCCAGAGGGACCACAATGAGTCGGAGAAATGGGTTGATGGGAAACTTGCAATGTTCAAAAAGAAGTGCAAAGTCCTGCAGTTGGGAAGAAAGAACCCCATCTATCTGAACAGGCTTAGGGCTGTCCATCTAGGAAGCAGCTTGGCAAAAAAGAACCTGCGAGTCCTGGTGGACAACAAGGTGAACTGAGCCAACAATGTGCCTTTGCAGCAAAGAAAGTGAATGATATCTGTGGCTGTGTTAGCCAAAATATTGCCAGCAGGTTAATGGAGGTGATCATTTGCCTTTACTCAGCCCTGGTGGGGCCATATTTGGACTGCTGTGTCCAGTCCTGGACTTCTTGGTACAAAAGAGACAGAGACACACTGGAGAGAGGCTGAAGAAGGACCACAAAATGACTAAGAGCGAAGCATCTTCCCCATGGGGCAAGGCTGGGAAAGAGGGGAGTGTTCAGCCTGGAGAAGAGAAGGCTCAGGGGGAATTCGATCAGTCCGTATACGACACCAGAAGGGAGGCTGAAAGGAGTGCGGAGCCAGGCTCTTCACAGTGGATCTCAGTGACAGGACTAAAGGCAATAGGCAGAAACATGCAGGAGGCTCCTTCTGAACACCAGGAAACATTTTTTTGCTGTCAGGATGACTAAGCACTGGCATAGCTTGGCCAGACTGGTTGTGGAGTCGTCATCTTTGGAGATATTCAAAAGCCAACTGGACATGGTTCTTGGTAACCGGGTCTAGGTGGCCCTGCGTGAACAGGAGGGTTGGACCAGGTGACAAATGGAGATCCCCTCCCAGCTCATCCATTCTGTATTCATTCAAATGCTTCACCTGGGATTATATTTCTCATGTTCATGGGTAAAGGAGGAAGTATTTAAAGAAATTCTAATCACTGTATCTAACTGCATCCAGCAAACAACTCTCTGTGACGATTGCTGTGGTTAAGAATATTTAACAGTAGAAGCTGCTGCCTTGAGCTTAATGTAGACTTGCTTTAAAATAGAGAGGAGGCTGTCTTCATCAAAGCTGGTGTTTGAAATGGAAAACATTTAGTAAATATAAAATACTCAAAATAGCTGCTACATTCACCCAAAATATGGAAGGAGCCTGCTTTTGTGGCTTAAATTTGCTCATTTCTCATCTTAAACAGAATGAGATGCATTTGTAATACTGCACAATGTAACTGCATCTCTTCTGTAAAAGTCAGAAAACTTCTTGTTTTATAATCAGTGACACAGGAGAACTCCACAAAAAAAAGGTGAATAAAATCTGATTATAATCTATTCATCAAAATGGAAAGAAAGACCAATTTTCACCTGAAAATAAGTTTTGTGATGAGAGTTCTTAAAAGAAGCAAGCCTAGATTTAACTCCATTGGCCACAAAATAGAATGTGAGTTAACCTGTGTCTCAGCCTGTCATTTCAGCGCGTGGCAATGAATCCAGATGTTTTCCCAGAAGTGTTTCCAGTCCCAGCTTTGCCCAAAGAAATGAGGTGAAATGCCCATTTCTAAAAGTTACAATTCAGTAAAAAGTAAATTTCAGTTAAGATTTAGCAATATGTTTACTAGTAGCAAATTTATTTTATCAAGAATGAATCATATTTCCCAGTGAAATGGTTGAGGTATTTCCACTAATTGTTTATACCCAAAATGTTTTCCTTATCTTTGAATGTTACAATTTTGACACCCTGTCTCTTTGAGTACCAAACTTTGTATTAACTAATGTTTCCTGAGTCCTTTTGACATTGTACTCTGGCAGCAAGATATGAAGTCTGAAAAAGACTTCATTTTCACATCCACAAATTGATAGAAGTGACAGGACACATAATACAGGTTACATATAGATCAGAGGAGCTGTTATTTTTATAATGCTGGAACTGCCTGTGGTGCTTCAGGGATAGATGAAATCAGGTAGTACTATTCCAACAAGATTAAAATCCTAATTAGATACTAGAAGGCTAGAAACACCTGTCAAGGATTTCCTGAAGAGGTGCTCTTCCGCAAAAAATCAGGATTCGGTACCAGAGATTCTCTGCAAAGAGAAACTTCATGCTGTGCATTGGGTCTCTTAAATGCCATTCAGCACAGTTCCAATCCCAGCTCGAAAAGAGCATTCAGAGATGGCAGGACATGGTATTCAGGTGCAAATGTTCATGAGAATACAGACTTCCATTAATATTCAGGCTGGTTTTCCTTTCCTCCGGCTTTCTCGGGAGTGCACTGCCATTCATACAGCTGTGTGTAAAAACAAGAGAAGGAACCAGGTTCTATAGTGGGAATTTCTTTACTTCATCTGAGTTCTTAGATTATTTTTGTGTACTCACTCATCTTTCTCATCACTTTGTGTTGATGTTGCCTTGCATACTGGCAACCAGTCGAGCTCGTGGCTGAGATAAGGTTCCACAAAGGTCCACAAGTAAATCAGTAAAACATTTTTTCATACCTTTCTCTGAATCCAGGCTTTAAGGCCCAAGGATCCAGCCCCCCAAGTAACCTAAGGTGTTGAAAACCGCTGCTTCTTCTGGAAACGGAACACTTCTTGCTTTCGTGAAGAGCTGCTTGCATAAATGTGTCAAAAACTAAGCTACTAAGGTACTTTCAGGAAGCCTGTTATGGAAGATTTGGAACAAATTTAAGTGCCTCTTCACTGTTCCTTCCCTTGCCCAATTCTGCAATAAAATAGTTTTCAGTATAAATATCTTGGACTTCATAGAATTATCGAATCACTTAGGTTGGAAGAGACTTCTAAGATACTTGAGCCCAACCATTAACCCAGGACTGCCAAGTCTATTGCTAAACCTTATCCTCCTGTGCCACATCTATGTGTTCTACCTGCAGGAATGGGGACTCCACCACTTCCCTAGGCAGTCTGTTCCAGTGCCTGACAACCTTTTCAGGGATGAAATTTTTTCCTAGTATCCAATCTAAACCTCCCCTAGTACAACTGGAGGATGTTTCCTCTTCTCCTGTCACTGTTATGTAGAAGAGACCAAGCCCTATGTGGCTCCACCCTCCTCTCAGGCAGTTGTAGAGTGTGACAAGGTCCCCCCTGAGCCTCCTTTTCTCACCCCTAGCTCCCTCAGACACTGCTCAAAAGACTTGTGCTCCAGACTCCAACAGCTATGTTGCCCTTCTTTGGATACACTCCAGCACTTCAGTGATACAGATTTCCAGACAAAAGTGCAAAGGATTAGGGAGAGCTCTCAGGTGTACAGTGCTTTGTACCTTTGCCTTTCTTAGTGCTTCATGTGTAAGTTCTCTGTTGAGGCAAATCTTGGCGGCTTGAATGTGGAATTTTTGTTTGTTGAATATTGGTAAGAGCAAAGAGTTAGAAGTGCCATTTTCCACCTCACCTGACTTGTGCAAGAGCCCTTTAATATTTTCTTTATTTTAGTTTCCCCATCCAGACATTTCAGCTTTTCCTAGCTCCTTTTCTAGCTCTGTGGAGCTAAGAAAGCTGACCTGATCTGGCTGCCAAGATGAGTCAGCAGAAGAGCTCTTTGTCCCTCCACATAGTCCTAACGTCTGACACTTCCTGGGAAGAGGAATAATTTCTTAGACACTGGAATTTCCTTTGCTACAGTCAAGAGAGGTAGGCTGGGGATTAAATGAGATTGAAAGAATATTCTCATAGGGAATCAACTGCTAAAATGCCAGAAATTCCATTTGAAGTGCGTAAATAAAACTAAGGTCACTATTCCTTAACTCCAGAGCATGCCAAGAAAAGAGTTTATATCTTTGCATATATGTATTTAGGTTGCATTGTGCCTGCAATTTAATTCAAAATAATACAGGGAGAGCAAAAATTGAAGCCAAGTCACATCCATGTAAAACTCTGGCATGTTTAGTAGACAAGACACCTCCTAGCTTCAAACGTGAAAACTTGAGTCATTTTTCTTGGATGTGCTCATTATATTGGCAAGCAGTACAGTTAAAATCCCCATTGTTGAGAAATCTAAATTCCCTTTTCTCTTAAAATATCTGTACTCGGTATAGGAGGGCTTATGACCTTTTCATAAGTGAACAAATGTTGTATTAAATAATGGTTGCAGTAGTTCAGTGAGGATTTTGTGTGGAAAAAGTGCTGCTCTTGGCCAAAGTAAATGCTGGCAAAATTGAGATAAGCTGGTGGAAGAGACATTTTTCATGCAAGTTGGTAGCTCGCTCCAGACAAAGTCATCTTTTCCTGTGTGTAGGATGGAAATAGCGCTTCCCTCTTCAGAGGGATGTCAGGAGAACACATCGAAGGAAGGTGAGGCAGCCAAGGCCGTGTTCAGGCTGCTTGTACCCTAATGCCTGTCACAACTCCATCTCTCCATTGTCTGAAGAATTGAGTCTGAGCAGTCTGAGTCACTCATGACTAATTTGAATTTAGTAGTTATAACTCCTAAATTAAGCTCCCTGAGTAGGGAGTGTGAACACACCTTCAGATGTTACAGTAAAGGGAGGGCCATCTAATTATCTTAAGAGTCTGTACTTTCCCAGAGATTTCTTTAGGAAAGGATTGGGTTGCTTGTAGTCCATTTCTTCAGTTCTCTCTCAATTCACAATCTTTTTTTCATCTGCTCTAAAAGCCCATTTTCCCACTAATGTTAAAATAAGTGATACAACAGCCATTTATTTGTTGCAGGCTGACAGTTCCCAAATTCTGAGAAACTTTGTCTCTATTCAAAAAGCGATGGTCAACATAATCCTGTCAGCTAAAGTCCCTGTAGGAGATGCATGTCACGCAGCAAAAGATCTCTGCTGATGCTGCTTGAATTATTTCCTCAGACAGAGTGAGCAGTGGTGACAGATGGCCTTTTTTCCTATTCTCCATGTATTGCTGGAGGTTTGCCTTGCAGAGCCATGCTGGTTGGGATAAGGAAGCAAACAGAGCTGCCTTGAGGCTTCTCAACAGCATAAGCACATTGAAAGTTGAGGCTCTGGTGAGAGGAGCCAGAGCTGGACCAAATTGTGAGGACAAAACCAAAATCCTCTGCATTTTCTGTTTGCTGGTGCTGCTGCTGCTGTCACAGTAGGGTGGGAAAGAAGGAGGTGGTGACTATAGCTGGTGCAAAAGCACACCTTGCCCATGCCAGCAAGGCTCTGGTAAAAGTCTACCCTAAGTATTTTGTCCCAGGTCACACAGAAAGCCTCAATCAGGTGAAGCAGGCCGCCTCTGTTGGTGAGGAGAGGGAAAGGCTGATTATTCCCAGCTAACACAGCCATGCAAGTGGGAAGGAGCTTCTGTGCTAGTGAGTGTTAAACTGTCAAAAACATTGCTTGTAGCTGCATCACTGCTCACTGCATTCAGGAGGGTGTTACACTGCTAAAAAAAAATAGAACCCCAGTTTTTCTGAAATAGCTCTGTCCTTGCTAGACGTGCTTTTCAGGATAGCACACTGCTATTCGGGAGCTGATAAGGCCGCCGTGCTGTGCAGATAGCCTTGACGATGCTGCTATTCGTTCTCCTCTGTGGAATGGCAATCATAATATTTTTCACCCTTTGTCTTCATCCTAAGAGCCAGAGATGTCAGATCCATCCTGGAGAAACAGCCAGATCCCCCAGGTTTGGCTGTCAACTCAGCTGTGCATCTGTCGCTCCACAATGAGCCTCCCACTGCGGGTGATTGTGGGGGAAGGTAATCTGTGACCTTGTGTAGCAATGAACTGCATAGCTGTGCCTTGTTGTCAGTGCCTGATTGTTGCTTTCAGGATTGGTCTATAAGAAAGTTTCCTTTTAGAGCCATCTCTGTTTCTGCCCTTTGTTTCTCTTCCTTTCTCCTTTTCCTGTGTCTGAATGTAGCGACACACATGATTTATAGCAGTGCAAACCCTGTTGCATTGATGTGGAAGGATCTGCAGCTGCTGGTGTTAGCTTGACTGGTGAATTGCTCAGTGGCTTGGACTCCTCCTAGAGCCTGGAGTCATTCTGCAACTCAACTAAGTTAAGCTTCAGCAATCGCTGCCCAGTTCTTCTCTTGGGCTGCATGATCTTGTCCTCATATGGAGTTATGCTGGCCTGCAGCCAGACTGCGCTTCTTAGTGTCCATGTGCTCCAGAAAACATCTAAACACATCTAAAACATGTCTAACACATTCCCTTAGCTGGATGCCCTACCTAGGCCTAGTGCTTGCTTTCACCTGACTCTGTTTTCCTTATCCTCTGAGGAGAGGAATAAGCACAAATCCTGATCTCTCACTAAGTTGCTTTGGCCATCTGCAAGGCCATACAGACCAGTCCCAGTAAAATCATGGAAAATATTATTCTGGGAGGTATTGAAAAACACCTGGATGACACAGACATTGGTCGTGGCCAGCATGGCTTCATGAGGGGGAAGTCCTGCTTATCAAACCTAACATCCTCCTACAGCAGGGTAACCCACCCAGCTGATCTCGAAAAGCCAGTAGATGTAATCTTGGACTTCAGCAAAGCTTTTGATACTGTCTCACAGTATCCTTCTGGATAAAATATCCAGCACACAGCTGGATAAACACACCATGCAATGGGTGAACAGCTGGCTCATGGGTCAGGTACACAGGGTTATAGTGAATGGGGTGACATCAGAGTGGGAACCTGTCACTAGTGGGGTTCCACAGGGCTCCGTCTTTGAGCCTGTGCTCTTCATCATCTTCATTAATTACTCAAATGCAGGACTGGAAGGGATACTAAGTTTGCTGACAACACTAAATTGGGAGGAGCTGTTGACTCCCTTGAGGATTGAGAGGCCCAGCAGAGAGATCTTGACAAATCAGAGATCTGGGCAGTCACCAATCATATGAAGTTCAACAAGCAAAAGGGCCAGATTCTGCACCTCGAATGGGGCAACCCTGGATGTATGGACAGACTGGGGCATGAGAGGTTGGAGAGCAGAACTGAGGAAAGGGACTTGGAGTCCTGGTCAATGACAAGTTGAACACGAGTCAGCAGTGCCCTGGCAGCGAGGAGGGCCAGGCCTGTCCTGGGTTGCATCAGGCACAGCATCGCCAGCTGGGCAAGGAAGAAGATTGTCCCACTCTGCTCTGCACTGGGGCAGCCTCACCTCAAGTGCTGGGGCAGTTTTTGGTGCCACAATATAAGGCAGAATTAAGCTATTAGGAGTGTCCAAAAGAGGGCTACGAATGTAGTGAAGGTCCTTGAGAGGAAGCCATATGAGGAGTGGCTGAGGTCACTTGGTCTGTTTAGTTTGGAGGAGACTGAGGGGAGACCTCATTGCAGTCTGCAGCTTCCTCAAGAGGAGAGGAGAAGGGGCAGGCACTGATCTCTTCACTCTCATGACCAGTGACAGGACCCGAGGCAATGGCCTGAAGCTGTGTCAGGAGAGGTTTAGGTTGGAGATTAGAGAAAAGGTACTTCACTCAGAGAGTGGTTGAGGACTGGAACAGGCTCCCCAGGGAAGTGATCACAGCACCAGCCTGATAGAATTCAAGAAGCATTTGGACAATTTGTCTCAGACACCTGGTGTGACTCTTGGGGTGTTCTGTGATCGGTACTCGGTGACTCTTCTGGGTCCCTTCCAACTCTATATTCTGTGATTCTATGATTCTATTATTAGTTGTAGCTAAAAGCTTGTTTAAACTTGGAACCAAAACTGATTATACATTTTTTCAGTACAATCTGAACACCGGGGCTGTGCAGGATATGTGATGATTGAGCTCTGTGGACCATCTTCAGTCTTGTAGCTACAAAGGAGCTGATCTTGGCAATGATTTTCTGAACCCAACAGTCACCTGTACAATGACACCAAGCCTTTTTCCGGCAGTGCAGGCAGAGGCCAGCTTGGGAGTTATCTGGAAGTATGATTCTTCATGCCAGCTTCACAAGGGGATGGTGAGTGACAGCAACGAGCAGGGACTTGCTTCTTCTCCAGCACTTTGCTACTACATGAGGCTGCAGCAGCCGAATAGTGTGAGGCCCAAGGTTCATCTGTTCTCCAGGCAGTGCTCCTCCCAGACACACCTTCCTCTGTGACATCTCCTTGTGGGACCACAGCAACATGCCCTACCCATAATAAAGGCATTATTCTAAATAATATTTAATAGTCATAAATGTTATTGCATGTGGGTACTTTGTGCCATTTGGATATGTGACTGTTAAAATATTTTTAATGCCCTTAATGATATTAATGAAGGAAAACACCCTCTTTTTGGTTTTATTTTTTTAGTTGCAGGAAACAAATAGCAATCCTGCTGCTTTCAGGTAGGTTGTGAGACCTGCAAAATTAGCTACTAGAAACACTCTTTGCATTTGCAAAAGGCATTCCTGGTTTTTTTTCCCAGTATATCCTAGTGAATTTTTTTAATGATCGTAACCCCTTCGTAAGTATCCCACAGCGCGCTAGTGGCATTTTAGTCAGCAAGCTTTGGTGGGAGGTATTCTGGGGAATAGGCTGTTTTGGAACAAGATGACCTTCACAACCACATTTTTAGATGACCCTTGTAAAAACAGTTTTAAAAACCTGTGTAAATTAAATGAGCTAATGTAGCAGTCTGCAGGAGACGATGGACTCACAGTCAGATGGGAACAAAGGCCACAGGAGAGGAAATTCAACTTACAGGATGCTAATTCACACCTATAAACTACTGTGCACAAAACCAGCTGGGATTGAATTCCCTGCTCCTCTTTGGATGTTAAAGACATGACAAAAAATTTGTAGTAATAACGGTTTAATCACCCTTCAAGAAAGGCTCTTGGGGGAAACTGGATGAGGCAGGGAGAGAAGAGGAGAGTCAGGTTTAAGTTCAGCAGGAGCACCAAGAAGTCTGGCTATAGATATCCAGAAAGGTGCTCGCGCCTCTGCTTCTGCTTCCACCAGTATTATAGTAGAGCAGCTACTGGTTGTGGCAGAGTCTGCTTCTGCTCCAGCAATGAAATGGAACATAATCAGTGAGGAATCTTGCTAAAATTCCAGCCTATTGTTATTATTATTGTTATTATTATTATTGCTCTCTGATAAACCATAAGCATGCCAGGCTCTCCAGTGAGCAAGCCCAGTGAATGTAGTTGATGTTAATCTTAAGTGATACATTCCTGGGTGTTCTTCAGCCTCTACACCAGCATTTTGCTTGGAAAGGAGCAGGGTGCTTGAGAGAAGGTCAAGCTGCAGCCTGTCCCAACCCACAAAGCTCAGAGGCTTGTGGTGCAGGGGTGCTTACCAGTGACCTGTAGGCTGGCTCAACAACTGCTCATCCCTCCTAAAATCTCACTCATCCAATCCATCCTTTCAATTTTTCCTTGAGAGATTCCCTGTAACTGCTTCGGAGCTTTGATGCAAACACCTTTGTTTGAAATACAAAATGAAAGCAGCAGATGCCTTCATAGACAGCAAAAGGCTTGGAGAAGGGCAGAGTAAATAAACAGCGAAAATTAAATATATAATATTGCCACACAGAGAGGAGCTTTCTCTTCAAAATGAAGCAATTATCATGTACGGACTCATTCTGCCGGGCTGGGAGGAAGCAGGAGGCACGTTATTTTAACAAATTGCCATGTAGCCCGTGATTATCATTACGATTCATTCAAACCCAGGCATTCAGTAAAGCTTCTGCTCTGCGGCTGGCTCTGTGCTGCCTCTCTATCAGTACCTATTGTTTCATAATCTCGCCGTACTCGACGCTTTTTTTATCCCGACCAAGTCTGCCTTGTTTATTACCCTCCCCACTGACTAAGCCGGAGCACATTAACAATGCAGGGTTTCATTCGGCTCTTTTTCTCGTGTTAGCTGAAAGAGGGGGGATGTCTTCTCCCCTAATTGCAGAGGATCTCTTCAGCTTTGCAATTTCTGCATTGAAGTTTGTTTAGGGGAAGGCGTGGGGCTATACATAAACCTGAGAACTCACTGGCAGGGCAGATAATTGCTCTTTCCCTCCAAGAACAAACAGCTCTGCACAGCCAGGCTTCTGCATGGCAGACGGGAACCTTACACGTGGCACAGCAGCCACAGCCTCTCTCCCTCCATCCCAGCCAGATGGCTTCCCTCTGCTCACAGCAGCACAGCTCAGGTGGCCTATCTAGGACCAGATCTGGCCCTTCCTGGCTGTGCTCTGCCCAGGGGCAGACCCCATCCGGGGTGTGAAGCTGAGCAGGACAAGGGTGTGCTGCCAAGTGTGCCTCTTGCACAGGCACCACCACATGCTTCCCACTGGGAAGGGAATCACTTCTCTTGCAAGAGCAAGGGGTTGTCACAAATATTTCCAGGTTTTTAATTTTTTTCCTCCCTCTGTTCTGATCTAGGACAAAACCAACACCTTTTTGTTGCTTTAGGAATATTGACCTGACTGAGGAGGAATCTTGCTTCCTAGATGCCAGGGGGAGCAGCCTGTCATCCCCAAGGAGCCCCAGACTTTGCAGGGTCACTTTCCCCTTGGCACATCTGCCAAGTCCCCAGCACCCACAGTGTCCTGTGGCAGATGACCTGTAGCACCAGGAATCCATCCCTGCCCAAGCCTCAGCATGCTCAAACCTCCCTTGACATCTTCCCTCACCCTTTCTCCTCTTCCTGAATATCTGTGCCTCCCAGTGTGGGTGGAGCACAGCCAGCATCCAGGATCCCACTGCACGGACACGCAGACTCACCATCGCTCCCTTCTCTCCTTCTGTCAGGAACACATTGCAAAACCACCAGTCCCCTCTTCCACAAACCTCTGCCTCTCTCCTATTCAAAACCTCAAAGTGATGTTTACTGGAGGAATTTGGAGCATCACTCAGGGTGAATTAATCCAATCAGAACTGGGCTGTGTTTCCCTTTCTGCATACTGTGTTTCAAAGCTGCACCCGGCACAGCGTCAAAGCCTCTCCACCCACAACTGAAGGGAAAGTGCAGCACTAAGTACATAAAATGCAAAACTACCATAGACAAATACATATTTTGCATATAATGTGTCCATATAAACAAAATTTATAAAGATAATATAAATTTATATATACACATGTAGAGCATTTATATATGAAACAGATATTAATACTACATAATGAATAAAAATCTATATTTCTATGCTATAGGCATTTATTTACATTTATAAAGATATATTGCAGCTATACAATGTGCATGAGGCACTGGTTTATTTAGCTCAAATAAGGTATTTTCAGACTAACATTTTCACATATGTCCAAGAAGAGAAGGCTGTGCCCAGAGGCAGATGCCTGTGGTTCAGGTATTGCAATGGGGATGAAGACGGGATCTTGGAGAAGTTTCAGTACAATGAGCCAGGAGACCTTTAGCGAACACAGGCTCAGGGCTTTGCTTTAAATTGCACCTCTTATGTGAAAGGAGAAGGTGCTTCCTCAGCCCACGCCCCTTGCTGCTGTCTGAATCTGTTCCTCTGCAGTTTAGGGTAACCCTCTGGTAGCCCAGGCCTGGCCATGACAGGAGGACGACCACAGTCAGTGGCACAAGAAGCTGTGCTCAGCACGACGAACCATCACCCGAGGCAGGTCTCCAGCAGCACCCCTGCAGGGCAGCCTTGGCTGGGCTGCAGCTCGCTGGCTCCTGATGCCTCTGCTTTCTAGGTGTGATGTGCACTGAGGCCATGTCCCCGAGTCTGAACTCTCTCCAAGCTTCAGCAGCAATTTGCACAGGATTTTGAGGTTCACATTTCTGGGTTTAGGCTCAGGAACTGTGGGCTGAGCTAACCACAGCCACTAAATCCCCTTCTGGATCAGGACCTTGGTGCGGTGCAGCCTAGAAAGTACCTTTCCACTGCAAAGCAAAGACTGGCTGCTATGGGACCCTGAAGGGACCTGGGACTGTGCATGGCACGGTGCCTGGAGAAAAGGAGGCTCAGGGGACACCTTATCACACTCTACACCTGGCTGAAAGGATGGTGTAGCCAGGTGGGGGTCAGTCTCTTCTCCCAAGCAACTAGTGAAGGGCAAAGAGGAAATGGCCTCGAATTGCACCAGGGGAGGTTTAGATTGGATACTAGGAAAAGTTTCTTTCCCAAAAAGGTTGTCAGGCATTGGAACAGGCTGCCTAGAGAAGTGGTGGAGTCCTCATTCCTGGAGGTATTTAAAAGATGTGCAGATGTGGCAAGTGGGGACATGGTTTAGTGGTGTACTTGGTAGTGCTGGATTGACAGTTGATCTTAGAGGCCTTTTTCAAGACAAACAATTCTGTGATTCTATGTGCTCACCTGTGCTAAATCAGCAAAAACGCTGAGCTGTAAGAAGCAAGACTAAATCCAGGTATCTAAGAAGGGTTTTTACCTTCAGTTTGAGCCTTGAGAGGACAGTGAGCTGTGCCAACCTAACCTTCCTGTTGTAAGGCTGCTCGAGATAGTACAGGCAAATGAAGCCCCTAAATAGAGTGAGAAAGGAAAATGTAAGAATCAAAACAGAAATGTTTCACAATTTCTGCTTTCTGAAGCATGCAGGCATACTAACAAGGACATCTAAAGTCTCTACTCTGTCCAGAATGGAAAGTCACTATAAAATACTAACAGAAGTGTCTTATCATCACCAAATGTTGATTTGCCTACTCCACATTTTCTTATCTTTATCCCTTGTTGATTTTGAAGTTATTTTCCATATTTTCTGAAATTTCTGTTGATCATTTGCAATGGAATTTCGTAGCAATTAACTCCTCAGGAGTTATCAGTTGTTAAGGGAAGCCTGAGAAATAAGCTCAGGGCATTCCTGAAGATGAACATCGAGTAGCTGATGATTAATCATAATATGCACAATAATGAGGATGGTGATGGCTATTTGAAGACTAACATGACAAATTATAGAGTAAATATTCTTCACTCAACCTTTTTGCTTTTTGTCTTGAGACTTGTTTTGCTTCTTGGTATGTTAATATTGAGAAAGAATTAACTAACAGTTTAAATTACAACTCCATCAGTGCAAAAGTATTCTGTTCTTGCAATTTGGATGTGAAAAAGATACAAATAACTTCCTAGCTAGTTATTTTAAAATATTTAAAGTAAAATAGTAAGCAGGTATTAAATCAAACACTCCAGTACTGATTGATACTAGGTTATCCAGGCTTAAAGAGATTTTTCTTCCTCGGATGAAGTAAGCATTGCAGTGTGGTGTTGCTGAAATGAGGGCTGGCTACAGTTCCTTTGGCACTACTGATTCCATCTGAGTTTAGCTTTCAGCTTCCCAAATAACTTGTGCAATCTCAGCTCCCCCAAGGGATTAACCTGCCACTCCACAGCTCAACATCTTGCTTGGAGCTGGCTCTTAACATGAGACCCACAGCCCTACATGGGCAGTGATGTTCCTCATGCCTGCACAAACCTGTCAGAGCTCACCCAACCCGATGTCTCGGGACCTGGCATGACCCATCACATCATTTCAGGAATCCATGTTTTCCATAAGACTCGAGCTCTGCCCATCACCTCCCTTTGCAGCAGGCCACGGCGGTGCCCTTTGGGGACAGCTGCGTGGCACCTTGCAGCCAACATGACCCATCCCAGGCTACCATGTTGGCCCAAAACTGGCTGCCCCAGAGGGTTGGCCCTCTTGCCTGGCACACTGGAGAGGACAAAACAGCACTGTAAATCCTTGGTGTGGAGGTTGCCAGCTCTAGGGCAACGCTCTAGCACATCCAAATAACTGTGATTGGGACAAGAAGGGGGGATTGGCCATGGGAACAAGCAAGGCAGTGCAGAGCAGTAGCTGCCACCCCAGCAAGTACTGAGTGTCTGCTGTAAACATCAGCCAGCCAGGAATTGCTCCAGGCTCCCTGTGACTGCAGAGGCTTTGGAAACCCTCCTCCAGCTTAAACCAGATTTGCTTTCTTCAGCACAAGCCTAATGGGATTGTAAGCAGTTAAATCTCTGTGACTTTTTCAGACAGTGTACAGTGTTTACACAGCCTTGCCCTCTTCTCCTCCTTTCTATACCACGGCCTTAAGATCGGACAGTTTTCTTTCATTTCAACTTGACTTTACTCAAAAGAAAAACAATTACTCTCTAACCAGTTTGAGCAGTTGTCAAATAACCTGCTGTGACCAGGCAGAGAGAAAAAGTGTGAGGGGAAAAATACCCTGCCTTCCCCTGCCAAGACACCTTCCAAAGCAGTATCTGCTTTGGATTACAGCCAATTACAGGTGTCAGGCTGCCTCAGGATCTCTTAGTGATTTTATAGTGATCCATCAAGGAAATAAGCTACACAACTCTGAGCTGATAGGTTTACCCAGGCAGCTGAGAGATACATGCATGCAGAGACACAGCCCAGGCCATGGCCCCCCTTCTGACAGCAGGATGACTTTGCTGGGCACCTGGGATGGGCTCCATGATCCATGTCTTGCCTGGTGACTTAGGCAGTTGGAGCCACTTGGTGACCTAGGCAGAGGCACCAGTGCTCATGGGGAGAAAACTTGAAAGAAGGTAATGCTTTCTAGGGCAGCATCTGAAGAAGGATGTTAATCCATGGCAGTGTGGAAATCTGGAGAGGATCCTTTTCTTTTGGATAAACCACAAGTTCCCAGCTTATTGAAGATAAGAGATAGCATATAGTTATCAAATTAGGGTAAACCAGTGTGATTTTTGTATTACTCCAGTTTTTGTCACCCAAAGAAGAGGTGCAAACATACTGTAGCTTTTCCTGCTTTCTATCCCAGACATGCTGGTGTTTGCTGTGCACCAGAAGCAGGACCTGCTCCCAAAATCTTCCCTGAGATTAGCTCAGCTGAAGCACAGCACTAATAACTCCAAGGTTGTGGGTTTGACCCCCCCATGGGTCACTCTCTTAAGAGCTGGACGCGACGATCCGTGTGGGCCCCTTCCAGCTCAGAATATTCTGTGATTCTGTATCTCTGTGAGCTCACCTCCAATCTGACGTGGTCAGCAGTTTGCCGTGTCTGGCACCAGGAGACACTTGGGCACAGAGGCTGTTTCGAAGCCACTTTGGTGTGTAATTCAGTGAGCGTCGCCACTCGTTTCACCTTCTCATTCTGTGTTGCGCCAAGAGCCACGCAGAATTTTAAGAGGATGACCTGCGTCCCTCAGCAATTTCCAAGGACACTTGTCTTTCAAATAATGGATTTGTGATTCATGGCCAATAATTTCATGATTTATATGTGCTTTTCTGCTGGGTCAAAGATATTTAAAAAGTCTTTGACTCCAGAGTGTGTGCGTCTGTATTAAGAGGCTGAAGGTGATGGGTGCAGCCCATACCACCCATGGTCCTTGCTCAGGCAGGCTGGCAATGGCTAAGAGACCAATTAATCTTTAATCTTCCTGCTTTCTACCTAGTTTAAATCAATACCAAAAGCAGAGGGGATACTCTTGTGATTTGGCTTAAATTTGTTTCTGATCTGGGTAAGCTGAGTTGAGATCAGGCGTTTTTATGCCAAAGCATGTGATTTCTTACATATAGCCCCCATCATTTCAAGGAGATGTTTGAGAAAGGAAAGGTATGCAAGGGAAAAGCAACAATCCAGTAGTGACAAAGCCATTCCTGTATTTCCTGGGGAAAATTGCTATGAGGACCTATCTGAATGGTCCATAAAAAGTCTCACACCAGCCAAACTCACCATGAAGAGACCCAAGTGCAACCAAACTGGCTGTCCATGCCCTTTACAAGGCCTGGTAAATCTAAAGACAAAAGAAGATGTTTGAAAAATTAATTACTTGTTTCCTAATTGGGATCTTTGCACTTCCCTGTGTTGGCTCCTTGCTCCTTAAGAAGTAATTTGTAGGACCAGGGCATAAGTTTGCTGAATCCTGCAAAAAAACCCACCGTAGATGAGAATGGTGAGTGTGTGGGGTCTGCCAAGGTGACAAAAAAGGGTCCCTGGTGTCACCAAGTTCACAGCAAATCAAGGAGCAGAGCAGACACTGTGCTTGAGAGACAAACTGTAATTAAACCCATGGGGCAGCGTTCAGAAAGGGACTGACACAGCACTACCCATTATTTTGAAGGGTATGTAGGAAAGAAAAGGTGGCAGCCAATTTAGGTTGTGCTTGATTAGCAGCAGGCATCTACTGTGGGTCTCCTCCACATATTTTAGCTTCTCACAGGTGAGTTAAAAAGCCGTTCCTTGGGTCGTGGGCACAGCTGGCACTTTGAAAAATCACTGCTGCAATAGCCTGGTTTGGACATGTGCTTGTGACAGTTATCCAGGTTGCTGCTGGTGTTTCATATGCCCATCGCTGTGACATCTTTCATCACCATGACTGCCCTTTGCAGAGGTCTCCTGACAATCTGCCAGAAATGCAACCTGGACTGCAATTAAGACACTTGATGAAAAGCATCTGCCCTCTAATTCATTGTTGCACTTCTTGGCATCCTTTTGTGGGGTGAACTGAAATATAGATGCTAAATAATACTATGAGGCATTTATTACTTTTTTAATGTTATAAGTAACATCCAAAAACTGTAACTCCATATAACATGTATATTGTCAAATATGTCTAAGAGGTGACATTTTATTAGCTGCATTTGTTGTCCTGCGTTGCATTTCTACTAGATTTTAAAAATGTAATCATGTTTTACTCTGGTCAGTACCAATATAGGTTTCTAATGATCTGCACAGAAATCTTAATGTTTCTGCCTTAAATGTAAAAATTAAATGTATAAGGAAGATGAAGAGTGAATGGTCTTCTTTCCTCATAATCTGCAGGGATTTCCCCTCCAGCTTTAGGACCCAAATGTATCTCCCAGTGTTTGATACCACTCAAAAATGTAACTGTAATTATTAGCATACTACCACCAGCACCTAGTGAGATCTGAACAGATCCCCAAATGTATTATCTACCAAACCAGGTATTTACATCTGACTGCATCTTAGTCTTCTGAGACTCTGTAGTAAGCAAAAGATGCTTATTCTGGCACTTTCCCCAAAGCAACCTACCAGGTTTCAGATATTACAGCCATCAGTCAATGCAGGTTGAGCATATTTGCAGCAGAGACCCCCTGCACTGCTGTCATGCCTGCAAGATTAAATTAAAAAGAACAGTTATCTTTTGTAGCCTGGAGCACTGTTATCTCTTCAAACACAAGGAAGTCCTATTCCTTTTACACTGACAGAGCAATGCCAGGGACTCACCTAGTATCCTCCATGCAGCACTTTAAAAAAATTATAATCTGTGGCACTGAGATAATTATCTGATCTCTCATTTATTATGTGGAAGAAATCTGGCAGGAATTTTGGTAGATCTGGCAATGATTTTCTGCCAGGAAAAGAATTCCCTGTAGCCAGCAGGGAAGCTTTCAGTTTCTCATCCACTTGGCCTCCCTCTTGTTTTAATATGAGCTTGCTGAGTGCTGACAAGGGACATGGTGATGTGCAGCTCAGCATTTCATAACGTGAGCAGCGCTCCCGCCAAGGGGCAGGAGGGAGCACGTGGGTCTGCCAAGGGGGTTTCTGAGGGGACCCACCCTGCATTCCCCCCACACTGAGTCCCCTGTCACTACCATTTTTCAAAGTGGATGAAGGAGGCTTGCAGGGTTTGGGGGTTTTCCGCTGTTGTTTTCCCTCACTGCTTGTATTTACCTTGGCAGCTGGTGAAATACTGATCCGTGTTGCTGAAGGTTTGCTGGAGGGTTTCTGGGAGGCCCTGGTGGTTTCTTACTTAGTAGCTAGCTGAGGGCAGGAAAAACAGCCTGGGAAAAGAAAAAAGACCACCACAAACAGTTCCTTTTCCTCTTTTTCCTATGGATCAGTTCCCTGATCTGATTTGCAACAAGCCTGCCAACCACCCATACTGGCACATGGTGGGGCCTTGGGGAGCAGAACCAGCCCTTGTGCCTGGGGCTGGCATGAGGGATGCCAGCCCAAAAGGCAGCACCCCACTCTCCACCTAAAACAATTGGTATAAAATACCAATTTCAGCTAAATTTTAGTAGCCACACCAGCCTGGCTGACACCCAGTTCAACTGAGCCAGATTTTACATCAACTGTGTTGAATCATCGTAAAACTATCTGCAAACAACTGCTTACAAAAGGCTCCCTCCCCTCTCAAATAGTCCACACTCACATTTTTTGCTCCTGCTATGTTGTCATTGTCATGTTTTAGCTTAGATAAAGCATTGCCAACACTCATACTGCTTGAGGTTGCACTTTAAATCCACTATTTGAGACAAGCAGTGAAGTAGGAACTACAGCACTCCTTATTAGTCTCCTCTCTCCTCTCCTCTCCTCTCCTCTCCTCTCCTCTCCCTTATTATTTTCCTGCCTTTTCTTGCCTCTGCCTGCTTTTTCTTTCTCTTTTGCCTTGACTTTCATTCCTTGCTTCTTACTTCTCCCTTTTCCTTGCACTGCTGAAGAAAGCTTAAAAATCCCTCTTTGAGCTCACCCTGAAGACAAAGCCATACTCAGGACTAGCTTAGCTCAATCTGCACTGCTGGAAAACGGCAGCTGGTGAATCTGTTTTAGCAGTGGGTTGGATGTCCCTGCCCAGGGTGACAGTATCCATTGGTGGATGCTGGAGACAGGAGTGGCACTCATCTGCAGTGATGTATCCTATGCCAAGCTTGGAGTTAATGGGCCCCAATCTCTCCAGCAGGGGCCTGGCAAGTCCAGTGCAGCACCTGGCATTGCCCCATCCTGGCCAGTGAGCCATGAGGCCTCAGTCACCTCATCCAAGTCTCATGGAGTGCTTGGGATGCCATTGTTCCAGCTGGCTCATGAGAATCAAGCAAGGGACTGAGGACACTTGCCTTTGAGCAAGCTCGCTCGCAGCTGGCGAGATGTCATCGTAGCGAGTAGTTGTCATCACCCACTCTGCTGGTTGTGATAATAAAAAGAGACAATTTAGAGTCGTACAGCTCCAACTGGGAGTGTTTCCCAGCTGTGTGTGCTTCTCAGCCATGCCACAGCTTTGCTCTGGGTTGAGCAGAGCTTGAAGTGCCTCAGCCTGTGTGACATGAAAAGCTCCTGTATGGAGCTCTGCAGGCTCCTCACTGCTCCCTGCCATGCTGCTGGGATCTCTTGGACCCCCATGCAACCCACATAGGTTTTGCCTTATTGCCACAGCCCTCCACCTGCAAGCCCTGTTAAGACAGTCTGCCATGAAAAGTAATGACCACCAGCATGAGAATCACCTTCCTTTTCCATCTCTTCCTATTCCTGGGCTCTTGCTCTCAGCTTACATTAGAGAACACAACAAAATCATAGCATCATATAATAATTTATAGAATCATAAAATCATTTAGATCGGAAAAGACCTCTAAGATCATTGAGTCCAACCAGCAGTAAGTTTGAGTGGGTCAAAAAAAGCCCCAAAACCCCTATATACTTACCGTGTGAAATTTGTCTGCAGAGAAGTGACAGATGTCAGCAGAGAGGATTCTTAGGGGAGGACTCTCCTCTGAAGACCTCCTGTACCTTCTCTTCCCAGCTGGTCATGGGGGTGAACTTTCCTTTCCCTTCTGTTTCTCTCATTTTTTTACCTTTCCCAAAGTGTAGCTGTTATCTCTGAAGTCAATGCACGTTGCCAGCTACAGACCCTGTGAATAAAGCTCTGTGTGGGTCCTGCTGTCTCAACATCCTCCACACAACAACCTGGGTGAGACTGCAAGCACCTGAATACCAGCCAGCAGGTGAGCACCAATGGTAAATGGTGCCCAGCTTCCTGAGCTTCTGTGCCTGCCAGCTCCTGGCGTTCCTGCACAGGGATCACACAGGAGGCAGACTTCAGAAGTGATGCAGAGTTGAGCAACCAGGAGAGAAAGTCCATGTGTTACCTGGTGGCCTACAGGGAGAGATTAATCCAGTCACAGTCCTGCTGAAACACCCTCAAAGGACTAAATGAAGGTCCCTCAGAATGGCAGAAAGCCATTCTTTACTCAAAGTGAGTAAAGAAACTTACTGTGTAGTTGATTCTTCCTTCATCGCAAGTTATCTTTCAACACCTAAGGCAGCACCAAAGATGAAAAGAGATTTCTATGCTTAACCAAAACGACTCACAAGGCTTTCCATTTTGATTAACAACTCCAGTTCGTATGGTTATCCAAAATTAAGCTAGAATATATTTTTCTCCCTCTCCTTTTCCATGACACCATTCCAGCAGTTTTTTGCTGGGAAGAGTGATGCCTTATGGGTTCCCGGTGCACGTACGCCGCATCATTAGAAAGCCATTCAAAGGGGTGATTGCAGATCAGGTTTAAAAAGTGACAATATTAAAAATGTCACTCTCTCACTTGACACATCTGACCAAGCAGAGCATATCTTTATGTGCACTTGGAAAATTGCTGTTTACTTTCATGACTGAAATGAAACCCTCACCCCACAAGCACACGCTGTTACGCTTAGCTTTATGCATATGTGGCATCTGGTTTATTCAGTCAAAATAGCTGTGCACATTGTTATTTTCAGGCTTTGAGAAGCTATTGCCATGGGGACTGAAGATCCAAATAGATCCTGAGATCAGATCACAGGAGGTTTTAAAATAAAATTGCCGCTTTTGCCAATAATCATGTGAAACCAGCTTCAGTGTGTAAGCAGAGAGACTCACCACCTTGGTGATTCCTTACAAATCATAGTTACTGAAACAAGAAGGATATTTGATATTGTCCATAGCAGCCTGGTACCAAATGTATTTTCAGGATTTAAATATACAGAATGTCTCCTCAGAGGAGGAGGAGATGGCGGTAGCCAGCTGTAGAGGGTTTGTGTTGGTACCATAACCATAATTCCCACTGAATTTTTTTCCATCAAGGAACACAAAGGCAAGATCTTGTTCCAGATTCACATAGAACTGCACTTGTGACTTTCTTATCTCAGCAGGAAAACAAGCTATTACACAGAGAGAGAGTGAGAGACGGAAAATATGTATATATATAAAACTATGTATAAAAAATGCATAAATATATACATATTAACTTATAGTGGAGCAGAAACTAGAACTTGTTTTACAGAACAAAAGTCACTGGAATCTGCCTCTACTTCTATGTAATCTCTGCAGTGAAGCAATCTCAAACTGTGCTATCAGCTCTGGCAAATGAAGCGATGTCAGGGCAGGTTAATACTTGGATATGAGAATGTGAAAGAAAATCCGCCTTTCTAAGGATGCTGTAATCAGAGCTGCATTAACCAGGGACAGAGACAGCCTGCTCTGCCTGGATGCAGGGAGGCACTGGTTGCACAACCTGCACACAGTGTGCAAATGCATGTGGTGTTGCTGGGATTAAGGGACGGGGGTTGGGAGTGGGGTGGAACCAGAAGCCCTCCACATCCACCTCAGTAAATCTTTGCCTTTTTTGTCATAATTATTGTCATTAAATTGCCTTTGCTTACACACAAAAAAATTCTTAGTCTGAGTTAGTGAAATCAGATCAAATCCAAGTGAAGGCTTTGGTGTCACTGCAATTGCACTTTTGAGATACTTCTACCTTTTTTCTTCAGAGCAGATGTAAATCCTTCAGCTCTCAGCAACTGAGTTTAGGGGAAAGAGTGTATTGCTAACATGTACCAAAATCTGAAACAGGTCATCATGCTTTGTGATAGTGTGGTGGGTTGACCCTGGTTGGACTCCCAGTGCCCACCAAGTCATATTATTACTCTCCCTTCTTAGCAGGATATGGGGGGAAAAACAGGACAAATGCTCATGGGTTGAATTAAGGACAGGGAAGGATCACTCACCAATTACAGTTGTGGACAAACCAGACTCCATTCAGAAAAATGAACTTATTGCAAATCAAACGAGAGCAAAGAAATGACAAATAAAACCAAATCTTTAAACACCTTTCCCCCACCCTGCCCTTGTCCATTGGGTCCATCTTGGAGCTGCCTGGCCTTGGCTCTGTAGGACACGGTGGAAGCTTCTGGCAGCTTCTCACAGCAGCCACCCCTGTAGCCCCCTTGCTGCTGAAATCTTGCCATGGAAGCCCAGCACAGATGGTAATGTACTGGCTCTTCACATCTGTGCTAGCTAAACACATCTGACTATGGTCGATCAAACTACTCTCTCCTATCCTCGTGTTAGCTATTGTGTATCACTCACCACCTCTTCAAAGCATCAGTGTCCCAGCACCAAGGTGTTTAGGAAGCTGTCAGTATGGCTTCTCATTATTGTTCTGGAGCTGATGAAGGTCACCCCAACCACAGAGTCCAAACCTGCAGTTAGGTTATTTGAGAAGTGATCCTCCAGTGCCACCAAATCAGATGCTACAAGAGAAGAGCCATCCTTTTCCCTCGTGCTGCCAAAATACAAGACCTTGTCTGATATCCAGGGCCAAGTGTTGGACTTGATGATACTTGTGGGTCTGTTCCAACTCAGGATATTCTGTGGTTCTACGAAACTTCTCACTGCTTGAGGTTGTCAGCATAAGGGAGTTTGCGAGTTGAGATCTGACCTCGCAGCACTCCAGAGACTTTATGTGTTCGCTAAAATGAGGTTGCCCTGTCTGGATCCTCTTTGAGAGACCAGCCAACCTGTGTTTAATGGTCCGACTGAAGCCCTGAGGTGTGTGTACAGGCTGGTTTGCAGAAGCTTCAATAGTTCTGGGGAGGACAGGCCATGGGCATGTGTCCTGCCAGCCATCAGGAGTGGGCTGTGACAACAGAGCTGCCTGTTCCTGCTGAACCTCACCAACACCAGGCCTGGGCAGCACACCCAGCTCTGAACTGTCCATCTTGTGCACACCCTGGGACCACACAGACACGTGCAACACCAGCACTCTGCTGCAAGTGATGCTGACAGTGGTCTCCATGATCCCAGTGGCCACCTCCTCGTAGATGGAGAGCAGTGGCCTCCATCTGGCCCCTGACTCTTGCAGGATGCAGTACAGGGGCTTTGAGTAGCCGATGTGAGTCCCACGGCACCCAAGACAGGCTTTCCCTCAACCACTGTGACATTTTCCACTTGCCACAGTTTCCATAGCTTGCATGAAGACTTTGAGGAGCCCTTCTGCCTAGAAGATGCAGCGAGACAGGGAATAGGAAGAGAGATGGCAAAAGAAGTGACTCTCACACTGGTGGCCATCATCTCTCATGGGAGAACATCATAGCAGGGCTTGCAGGTGCAAGGCCATGACAATAAGACAAAACTCCCAATTATGCTAATTGAATTATCCACTTTGAAATATAAATTAAGAGTCATCCTGCAGACAGTCACTCCCAGGTCCTTAGGGACCTTTCCTGTAAATTGCATTCCTTTAATATCTCCTTCAGCTACAACGTCACCTGTGCCAGAGATTTCCTGGCCCTTTTTGGGTCTGGAACTGGGCTTCAACCAGTGCATTTCCAGGCTGCCTGTGCCAAAGGCTCTGGGCCATGGGGAAGACCACCCAGAGCCATTTCTACAAAATGTTTTTTATAGAAAAAGCACTAGCCCATCAGGCTTTGCTGTTTGTGGCATAGCCCAGCCCAGCCCAGCCCAGCCTCCTGAGCACCTGCATCTCAAGGCCAAAGCCAAGATTGTGGTGGATCCATGCTTCTGCAAACAGTATCTCAGAAGCCCTCCTTGGATCCTCTAGGCAGGATGACATTCTGGCTCCTGATCATCATCTAACTTGGATTTGAAAAAGCCGGAGCCAATATCTGTGACCCATCAAGTTTAGGTGGCTGCCTGGAGCTCATACATCTGCAGAAAGGGATGTCTTCAGCTCTAGATGGGTGCCCAAGCCCTCAGCACATCCCCCTCCTCCTGGGGCTTGGGCTGCCTGGGCCCAGGGCCAGCTTTGACAGTGCAGCTGCCTGGCCTTGAATCAAAGAGCTGTTTGAGAACAAGCTGTGAGGAGCCTTGGCAAGGACTCACTCCCCTTGTCTCAGGCACTGTTTTTAAGTAGGGCTTTTTGCCCTTGGTCTCTGCCTGAGCTACATTGCAGCTATCCCTGTACCTGGCCATATAACTCCCTGGTCTGGACCTGGACATGACCTGGGACCTGCCTCAGGTCTTCTTGTTTGGCTACCATAGCAGAAGGTCCTTGCCCATGAAGCCCCTATTTCATGCCCACCTTGCTGTCACCCTCAACAGCAGCTCGCCAGCTCTTTTGTGGAGCTGCCTAAAAACAGGGAACAACAGAAGATGAGGAAATATTGCATACTCTGGGATTTGCTCTGAGAAAAGCACAGAAGGAAAGTGATGCTCTGAACCAGAAGGAGCAGAATCTAATTCTCCCAGTTAAATCAGGAACAAAGATGCTGAGACAGCAACTTGGCTCAGACAGAACACAGAGAACCTATGAATAACCAGAGGTTTTACTATTCCTCCTTCATTAACAATGTCCCCCAGACTCTGAAGATCCTAGCAGACTATCCAGCTGCTCCCTCAGTGCTTCTGTTCCTCGTCTGTGGATAATGAGGCATTTGTTAATCCTGACCCTGGGCTATTTGCTGGTTCTCCCAAAGCCAGCCTCATGCCAGCTCCCTCACCAGCTCTTTGTGCTGCCCCCAGAAGTGACTTCTTCCAGAAGAAAGGGCAGCTCTCTGGGACTGGTCCTGGCACAGAGATACTGAGGAAGGCCCTCATTTCACTGAGCCCTTTGCCAATCTGCACAGCTCCTGAGAGCCCACTACAGCTGCTTGTTTTTGCAAGGTGCCATTGACCATGCTGCCTATGGGTAGTGGGATAAGCTGCTCTGCTGCAGAGAAGTATTTCAGACTGCCAGGTCTACTGAGACACTGTTGAAAGACTGGGAAACAACATCAGAGAGCCAATTTGATAAGATGCACAGCCCCACTGCAGCCAGAGAGTGGTTTTTTGTGGGCATAATCCAAACCTATGGCTGGAGTTTTCTTCCAAAAAAGCAGCTGTTTTCACCTCAGACTGGAGTCTGGTACAAGGTAAGCTGCCTCCAGGGTGGGTGACCAGAGAAAGGACAAAGCAGCAACGGGACAACCAGGTGACAGCCATAACCACCTGCTTTGAAACTGGAGGACCACACTGTACTCTGGGACTACTTGGGTATCAAATGCCCACTGACATGGTTCACTGAGCACTACTTATCTGCTGTGAATATAAGGACTTTTTGGGCCAGACCAAAAGCATGTCTGAATAAGAGTTCAGTAAGACTGTTGCATCTCCAACAGTCACCAGTAATTGGATGTACTAAGAAAAGCATAAGAACAAGAAAAAAAGTGATGCCCCCCCAGCACTTTCCCAGTGTTTCAACTGTTTTCAGCTTAGGGATTTCCTGACCTGGGGGTTGTGCACCTTTCTACTCAGCAGCTTACCATGGGCTTCTCTTCAGTGGATCTATCTCATGTCTCCTGGAGTGCGCGTTACCTCTTAGCTCACGCGGCATTTGTTGGCAGCCTTTGACAAAGCTGGAGTGTCTACCAGGATTTAGCTCACTGTCATTACTAAGCCATAGTTGCAATGATGTAAGAACATAACTCTTTTCCTATGAAGCCAAATTTTTTACCTCAGTGATGGAGAGAACTGCAAACATGCATTAATGGTCTCACCAAGACAATACATGTACCTTAAGGGAAAATGAGTGTCAGAGGCAGTGCTTTAATTTACTTCACGCGTTACTCATCCCTTTTTGCAAGAGATCAACACCCAACGAAATGCTGCTCAGCCAGTTGCTGGAGAGCTGTATGTATTATGTATGGTGGGACAGCCACAGAGGGTCTGGCCAGGGACCCCAGCCATGCAAGGGTCTGAGCCTGCACCAGTCATGCTGTCTGTAGAGGTACTGGAAGGCAAGGCATGAAAGTTAACATCTGCTGAGAGCTGGAGAGCTCATGAACAGTGCAGATTTTGTAGGGCAAAAAGGCTTTATCTTGCTCTGCCCTGCCAGTGATAACACGTGGTCACAGCTGTCATGCATCCCAGGTCAGAGGTGCTTGGATAGCCTATTTTGAGGTGGGTAAGCAAGGCAGGAGACCCATGGGTGCTTTAGGTAACAGTTTAAACTTAAGTAGCAATCCTTGTACCTTCCTGTGATTACAAGTTGCACGATTTCACCAACTTTCTTGACCTGTGGTTTGTAGCCAAGTGAGCAGCAGTGTTTCAAGATGATCCCACCTTGCCAGCCCTCCAGCTCCTCTGCTGAGGAGGCATCCATACCTCCTCCACCCTAAGGTTGTGGTTTCAGCTGCTCATGGCTGTGAAACAGAGACCGACACGTTTTATTTGTCTCTCCTGCCTCGCCTTCTAATATCCATTAGCAGGGTGGGACTGCATCTTAAAGCAGTGCACCTAAACCTCCCCAGTCCTTCTTGAAGGGATTGCCAGCAAGAGCATGACTCAGGTTCATTACATTTTTTTTACATGCTGGTTTTCTTGCAGCTCTATTGACTGGTGGATACAAACAAAATCGCTGACTGCAAAAGAAAAAGTGCTTGGCAACCACAGGGTGCATGGTACCTGACTCTGACACTGCAGGTGGACTCCTGAGCTGACCAGGTGCTCTTCCCAAATATAGCAATATTCATTGGGCTGATCCAGTTTTGCTGGAGACAACAGGTCATCCCAGAAACAAGCACTACTCAACTTTGTCCAGTAATGGAATGCCTGAAAAGTTCTTATTGCCCCTATCCGAATTATGAAAGATCTTCCCTCCTCATAGCTCTTTAAGCTACAGAGTTTATCTTGTCAGGGCACCGAAGTACCCACAGACATTGATGGCCCTAACCAGCCTCTTTTGCTCCCCTTCACCCTTTCCCATGGCCCAGCCAGGACACCCAGCACCCACATCTGGGCCAGGGCTGCAGTGGAGCTTGAGACTGGCACCATTGACTGCAGCATCACTGGGGCAAGGGATGGAAATGGAGCACGGGGAGGCTGCTCAGTGTCAGTGAATCCTTTAAATGTGCTCATGGCCCTGACACGTATCTTGCAGGTCTTGGCAACATGAACACATTGATATGAAACTCATGGTGATGAAGAACAGCCACCCAGATCCACATGGCTTGTTCTGTTTTTAAAGTACTCATTCCTTATATTTTAGTAGTGTCTGTTAATTACAGTGCCAAAAAGTAGTATTTTGCTTAACTGCATCAAAATGTTTTTTCTGTTGCAACTTCAATTACCAAATCAAGAGCTCCACCACAAAGCTTTATTCAGGCAGTAAAGCCAAGCACAAATTTCCATGTAGCTCTGTCTAAGAGGTGTTCAATTCCTGAGTGTCTACTAGGACTAATGAAATGCACTATAGAAACTCTGAAGGGAAGAAATGGGAAAGAAAAAACCTGTGAATCTATAAATCCTATCTAGTGGAATGGCTATAGATTTATGGATTGGCAAGTTGAGTTACCCCGGCCTGGAGACACTTGATATTTAGTTGCAAGTTTTCCTTTCACCTCTCAGTTTACGCTGAGTGGTGCTGAACAATAATCTTTTGTTCATGGTAAAGGTGAACAATAATCTTTTGTTCATGGTAAAGGTGACCAGTTCCTCCAGAGGAGAACAGATCCTGCCTAGCAGGGATCATATCAGCATTGTTCTGCTGTCCTACCAGGCCTGAGACAGCCACAGCCGGCAGCTACAGCCACCTTCCTCGGCGGGGTGAAACAAAGTTCTCAGCTGCTGAATCTGCTTTAGGAGCTCCCCTGAAGACAGCTGGACAGCTGGAGCCAATTTTCCTTCAAAGATGCCAGGTGACAGAGCCAGAAGCCATCTCTGACAGACGCCGGCCACATTGGTTGTGCTTTGCTTTTTGGCTTTGCTTGCTTCCGACTCCTTCTTCTCTTCCACTCCTAGCAACTATGGTGCAGCACACCCGGATAAAGCTGTTGGGAAAAGGCACGGAGGAAAGTGTATGGGGAGTTGAGACTACTTGGAAACGAGAGAGATGGAAATGCTATATTGATCTGTCAGATAAAGAACGTTTGGCACGCAGCTCAATGACGGTGAGGAAGAGCATTAGTCTTCCAGATTTTTACTCATCTCCATCCGGCTGCAAGCCTTGTTTTGCCAGAGCTGTGAGGTACAAGTTACAGTCACTTGAATGATCCAGAGAGGGGTTGGGACAAGGCAAATAAAAAGCTGAGCTGTCAATTAGAGACCTCTGAAAGAGGTCTGTGAAAAATTCATATATAGCTATAAGGATGTGTTGCAGAACCTGATGTGGTATAAGATGAGCTAAATTTTGATGTTACATGTTTTCATTATTTTGGGGTTTTGGTTTTCTTGGATAACACTCTGCTTTATGCAAGGTGTTAGATCACTGCTTACCACTGTCTGCAACTGCATCACCCACACACATCCTCTTTTCTACCATGAAAATTCCAGGTGTGACTTCAGGGCACTGTATTTGACCCAAACTGCTGTGCCCAGGCTGCCATCAATCTGGAGGTGCTGGGTCTGTCTGCAGCCTGTCCAAACGCTCCCAGAGCTGCACATGGGGAGTTGCGCTGCAATAATTTTGACAGTCTGGGGACAATTTGTTGGGCTGGCAGAGCCCCTTTGTGCTCTGCATTACAGTAGGTATGGGATTCCAGCTGCCACATGCACGTGTGGTATGAAGGGCATGTTGGCAAAGCACTGGATTTGCTTTTTCCAGGCAGGGCTTGCTTGCATGGCGGACTCACCAAAGGGGACTCGAGGCTTCCCAAAACACCTGGATTTCTTAGGTGCTTGTTGTGCAGCATTTCCCGGGCTGTGTACAGCAATGTTAGTGCAGTCATGAGGAGCAGAGGGAGGTGCAGAGCAGCCCCACGACACAGCCTTGGCTGGCAGAGCTGCCTGAGGCCACTTTGCGCATGAGCCATGCCAGTGGGGTCGCCCCAGAGTGCATTTGGGGGAACAAACCCACAGCTAACAAGACCAGTGGAATCCTGGGGTGCATTCGGAAGAACGTTGCTGGCAGGTCTAAGGAGGTGATCCTGCCCCTCTACTCAGCCCTGCTGAGGTCACATCTGGGATGTGTCCAGATCTGGGCTCTGCAGCACAAGAGAGACAGGGAGCTCCTGGAGCAGGTCCAATGGAGAGCTACAAAGATGATCAAGGGATTGGAGCATCTCTCTTGTGAGGAAAGGCTGAGGGAGCTGAGCCTGTTCAGCATCAAGAAGAGATGACTGAGAGATCTCATCAATATCCATGAGTAAGTGAAGAGAGGGTGCCAAGAGGATGGAGCCAGGCTCTGCTTGGTGATGTCAAGCAATAGAAAAAGAGGCAATGGGCGGAAAATGATGCACAGGACGCTCCACTTGAACATGAGAAAAAACTTCTATACCGTGTGAGTGACCACACACTGGGACAGTTTGCCCCGAGAGGAGATTGTAGAGTCTCCTTTATTGGGGATATCAAGAACTATCGGACATGATCCTGTGCCATGTCCTATCGGCTGCCCTGCTTGAAGAGGGAGATTGGACCACATGTCCCACTGCAGTCCCCTCCAACCTGACCTGTTCTGCGATTTTGTGCGCACAACAGTACTATTAGGCCCTCCCCGTCGCTCTCGGGGATCTCCCAGAGCCCCAGAGCGCCCAACGTCGAGCGGGAACCCCGCGGCCGTGCCACCGCTCCACGTGCGGAGCCGCAGCCCGCCAGGACTACATGCCCCAGAATGCCACGCGGGGCGGGGACAGGGTCAGGGCGGGGGGGC
>VWZV01002296.1:941184-1021821 GCA_013397155.1 Irena cyanogastra | reverse complement strand
CAGACCAAGGAGCTGTCTAGACCGGGGGGTTTTGAACTGCCTATAAAAGAAAGCTCGGAACAGTAAAACATGCTGTTTGCTGGTGACCGACCAGGGTTTTGTTGAGTGTCCTGTCTCTGACCCTACAGTAACATTAATTTTCTTACTTTCAAAAGAAAGATGAATAGGAATCACTTGTAATAAGACTATCTTGGTTTCCACTATTCTTGGTGTTTATTTGGTGTATTACAGTATTCAGATAAGGCAGAGCTGGCATCTTTGTGAAATTCAATATGCCCTTCTCTTTCCAAAAGATACGGGAGAAGAAAAACTCAATGCAGGTATCTATCAGTTTCTTTTGGGCTGCAGCATAAATGATCAAACACCATAGTTAAGTTTTTTAAGGTAGACGTTGTGTCAAAATGGAGATGGCAAGTGGCTGCATTGCCACTACTTTTTGTGACATTCTGTGGAGAGGATCTTTGCCCTGTTAGGACCACTAGTCAAAAGTAGTGCTTGGAATTAGTTGGTGATCCTTGCTGCCTACCTGTTGGTTTGTGCAGACCAGCTGTTGCACAGTGATGAGTTTATCTTGGGATGCTGTTGAATTACCTGGAAACTTTTTTTTGATTTTGCCTTTAGGTGGAGCCCAGATGGGTTTGTTGTGGTCTTTGATCTGATGTCAGTAAAGGTGTGATTAACAGTGTTAAGATCTACATCTGAATGGAAGTCCTGTAAAACTTCTGACAGGATATAATGTCCTTGATTCACACAACAATAATAACTTGAAATCAACTAGATTTTGTATTCCTTCCTTGAGTTTTGGTGTTGAATAGAGAATTCCAGCTATTTTATTCTGTATCAAACCAGGAGATAACATGTTCATTGTATTCCAGACTGCTTCGTGTCCTTCAATATTGGTTCAATTTGTGTTGAATGCAGCCAACTTGCTTAGAGTCCAGTCTCCTGAGGGCTGTTTGATAGGTTTGTACTTGTAAACCAGGTAATTGTTACATGGGAATGAAAACAGTAGTGCTTGCTTCTTGCTTCTTTGCTCGTAGTAGCTCAGTATGGAGGTTGAACAGTTGTAGAGAGGATATCAGGATCTCAAAGAATATCCTTACAAAAGAGCTGGTAAGAAATAAACATAGCAACTGGTTTTCTGCCAAGATCTTTTGGAGTGGTAGAAGCAGACGATGTGGATGGGCAGCTCTGTCTGCTTCCACAGGGCTTTCAGGTGAGTCAGCATCATGAGCGGTAATATTTGGAGGTTTGTGGCTTTCCATAGTGGCAAGAGAATCTGACTTCAGTGAGTCATTACCCACCAGTAAGTAAAAGAGTTAAGGTAGATCTCTCATTCATCCAGTTTGCTGAGGTTAGCCAGGCTCAGATAGTTGAATTATCTTGCCACAGGCTAGTTAACAGAAGGCAGCTGGGTTTAATTTCAGGGGCCCCAAACTGGGGATTAAAAAAAGTGTGGCAGCTCCAACTGCAAAAGAACTAGTTTTCTTTTAGTGGCATTTATTAACCCTGAGGAACATAGGTCCCAGACAGATCATGGCGTAAGTTACAGTAGCATAAATACTGCACTCTGCTTTTAATGTACCTAGTACTGTGTTGAATGTTACAAACCAAAAGGAAGCTTTAAAATATTATGGTCCTGAAGCACACAGGGAATCTTAACTAAGTTTTAATACCTTCTGCAAAATAATAAAATATTTACCTAAAAGAGGAGCAAATACCTTTTGGGTGAAATATAATCAAATGAAATAAAACTGTCTTGGAGTATCCGATCAAAGTACAGACACATTTTAAGTTTGTTTGGCTGCTTTATACTGTGGAATCCATGCCCCCTGCCTGCATTTTTAGCTGAGTCAGCATAATTTAATGTGGAGCTATGGTAACAAAGCCAGAAGTGAACTTGTTCTAACTTTGTAGTCTGTACAACTGGGAAAAAACCCCCCATTTTTTTCCTTAGAAGGACAATTTGGAGCTTTATAGAGGAGCACCTGGTAAATTAGGTAAGTCTCAAAATTGGGCTTGGGGAAGAAGAGTCTGCCTAGACCACACACTGTTTGGGGGAAAAAAGATGTGTAATAATCCATGATGCTTGTGAATAAAGAAATAAACCTGGCTAGAAGGATTAATTTGGGCTAAACATTTGGTTTACTTTGGCATGGATGTAAAATCTTTTTGTATGTCCGGAAGAACTGGATGGGATTGGTGTCCAGAGCATCATTGTTTTTACTTCCTCCAGCTGTGATTAAGTACTTGCATTCAGATCATCATGATGCAGTCCCAGCATTCTTCTCTCCTGTATTGTGAGATACTTGCAATTCTTGGAGTAAGGGTTATGCACTTTGAAAGTGTGAACAGGTAGAACAGCAGTGTCCCCTCCTGTCAGTGTTCTTTGTCTCTGTTAGTGTCTGAAGCCAGCTGTTATCAGAACAAGTAGAATATCATCAGTTAAAGCCTCAACTTTACACATACTAATTATAGGCCTATGCAAATTAGGAATATTTAGCTTCTGATGTTAACCAAAGATAGGCAGCTGACAATCTTAATCATCTCATCAATTGTATACAAACAAGCATTTTGATGGGGTGTTTTTCTGCCCCAAACCAGCCTGGCTCCTGAGGCTTCTGCATTTTCATGTGCATTGCAGTATTTCATATTTGTTAAGAGGTGTCAGGGAAGGAATAGGGAAAAAAGGCCAGTAAAGCAGTTTCTAGGGAGGAACAATGTTTACTTCATCAATATAAACATCACCTTTTACTGTCTTGCACCTGCACCTATGTTGTGAAGTATGTAAATTGTACTCAAGGATAGGCTCATATGCAAGAGGGAAGGCATTAGTTAAATCTAATCCAGCTGTTGGAACTGGGCCAGATTTTTCTTTCAGTTAGGCAGGTGGAAGTAGTCTAGAATTGACTTGCAAATGCTAAGCTGTTTGGACTCCCTGTATTTTTAATCAAGCTGCTTTACTAACCCAGCTATGTGTTCAGGGTAGCTCTTTCCTCTAAGCATGTAACATGATTTTCTGAGACCTGTTTCTGTAATGTTGAGAGGCAAAAGCAGAAATAAAGAATTTAATGATGTTTGTAGATTCTGAGAAATTAGAATTGGTCAGTGAATTTGTTCTCTCCATTTAATAAATGAATTTTCAAAAGCATTAAATGGGTGTCTTACACAAGTTATGTTTCCAGGAACTTTAGTGTCCACAGGAAAACCAAAGGTGACATTGGGCTGTGGTGTTTGTCTTGATGCCTGCAGAGGCTACCTAGAAGAGAGGCTAGACAGTGTTAAAGGAATAGAATGTTTATTAAAGTGTTATAAATGTTGTTTATAAGGTGTTTATTAAAAGCCTTCAAAGGATACACCTTGGGCAGTGCAAGAGCCTGGCTGTGGCTCTACCCTAGATGGATGCCCGGTCACGAGTTTTCACACTTTTATAAGTTTTGGTCCATTTACATATTGGGATTAATTGTCCAATTCCAGCTTGAGGTTATGAAGTCCCATCTTCCCAGATTGCTCTCCTCAATTTGCTGTTGTTTCCACTTTTTGGGCCTGAAGCTGCAACGGTGTCCTTGGTTCTTGGGCTGGAAAAGGATTGTTTTGTCTAACTAAACTGTGAAGAGAACTTGCTGACACTTTATATGAAATTCAGAGTTACACACTAATGCAGTACAGAATCTGAAAAATATGAAAGCTAAAACTTAAGGCATCAGTCTTGTCAAGATGATCCCTTCCATGGGCTAGCTCGAGATTGATATGTGCTGGCTGGCCTGTGGGAGAGTGGGGATAGGCAGCTAGCTGGTTGTGGGGCAGCTGGCAGTGCTGCCTGGATAAAAACATCTGTTTCCTGCCCCTTCATTTCTGATGGTTTATAGACTTGCTTGGTCAAATTGTAATGGAAGTGGTCTAAATGTTGATTAAAAGTTGACACTGCTGAGGTATCCCACTTAATGAGGTAGATGCTCAGGATGAGCACCATGCTGAGCTCCCTATCTTGTTGTTACAATGGTAGTTGTTACAATTTTTAGTTGTTAAATGCTGGTTATGCTTTAATCTTCCTTCTGACACAATTGGTATAACTAAAAGTAGTTAAAATTTTTAAAATTCATAACACTTACTGTTGCAGCATTTGATTTTTTTTCTGTGACGAGACTGTACATTATTAAGTACCCTGTACGTGAAACTTAATTTTTAATTTTGTTTAAGGATTCTGTATCCCAGCATACAAAATGAAATGTAATGACCTGACTTTTTGACTATTTGTATCACCCACACATTTAAATAGTTTTGGTTTGCTGATTTATGCTGTAACTGGGGATGAAGTAATCGTACTAAGTGTCCAGAATTCTGTGACTCCAAAAGTGATATACTTAAGGGACTTCAAAGTGTTTATAATCAATGAAGATTGATTTTTAGATATGAAGTGGAAACTTGAAATTAACAGAAACCCTAAGACTAGTTCTGATATTTTATCGTGGATGAGATTAAGCTTGCTTAAAGTAGTAGCATTGTTTTAAAACATTCTTTCATAAATGGATGACTATTCTGACTGCTTTGTCTAAGGCGTGATTTTTATCCTTTTTGATTAGCTTGATTTTTTTTTTTTTCCTGCAGCCTTGTATAATTATAGTAGAGTTTGGGTTTTTGTTCCCCCCCCCAACACTTTGTGTTTGCTAGAGAGGATTTTGAAAAATGTTATCTCATTCTCATGTACAAGTACAGCTGATTGGTTTTAGGGTTCCTTGACTTTTTTTTTGTCTATAGAAGCTATGTGGGTTGCCTTTTCAAGCAGTTTAATGTATTATGCAGTTACATGTTTTTTATGTTAAACAAGGGCTTGAAAAGCTTGTTAGACTTACCTCCATAGAATCTCAAAGTTATTCAACACTGCAGAGTAAGCCTTTTTTTTCAGAAAGGTCTGCTTGGCTTGTGGTAAGGCACCAAGTGACAGTGTGACAGGAGTGGTATTGGCTCTTTAACACTTGATGAGCATCCTGTGCACTCTCATATGCCGTTTCGCAAATGGTACTTGGGCAGCGTGTGTGGTTCAGTGAAAGGTTTCTAAATATTTGGTCACTGAAAAATAATTCTTTGAATGTGCTGGTGGTGCAGCTTATGCTGATAATTCAGAATTTTAGAGGCCATTGCTTTTTGATACGCAAGAGTTTGATGCAGTTTTGTGTTCTGTCATAAAACAAGTATCAGCTGAAAAATAAGCAAGACATTTCCCTTTGCCTCAGGTGGCTGAAACTGAACTTTTAAGTTTCTTGTCATTTTGTTAAGAGAGATACCACCCTTGTTGAGAGATCTGAAACACTGATCTCATGAGGACAGCTGTATTTGGTGTTCCTTCTGCCCACTGAGTGTGTCAAAGGCAGTTTTGCAGGGATTGTGGCATTTTTTTCCTCTTTGTTTTTTTCCCCAAGGTCTAGTGTCTCTTAAATCTCTTGTCTTTTGTCAGCTTAGCGTTTTTGTGTTTTGTATCACAGTGAAACAAAGTTTCCTTGCAGCCCTTAACACAGCAGCCCTAATATGTGCAGTGGTTTTCTTCTTTGGCATATGAAATTATTTTAGATCTGAGGGAACTAGGAATTCTTTTTCCTTTAAGTGGAAAGTGATAAGGAGTGATTCTTTGGAGGCAGCTCTTTGTATCTGACTTTAGAAGAATATTCAGATATTCAGAGTAGAAGTGAAACACTGATTTATCCAACAACATCTAGCAGATCTTTTGGGGGTTTTTATGCTTTATTTTATAAAGTAACAAAATGCTGATGAACTTGAAATTAGAAATGCTGCTCAACATCTACTTTTGACTTGTAACAAGACTTAGAGTACTTGGCGCATTACTGTGGTTATGTCAGCCTGTCAAACATACTGGTAAATAATTATTCCTTACATATGGTGAACTGGGGAGAAGAAATCTCCTGTTACAAAAGCCTTGTGAATTTAAGTCTGCCTTGAGTCATGTATAACAACTGAAATGTAATGTTGGAGCACAGCTTGTTAATGTTGTGTTCCTATTTCTTAGTGCTGACTGGCAGTTACTCATTTTTGCTGTTTGCACTTAGTGCACGGTGCATTAATACCTTGTGTTGAGGAGTGTCCTCATGGTTCAGATGCTGCAGCGGTTATTGTTGATTTTGCCTGTGCTGTGTTTTCTCTGTCTGAGATTTCGAGACTGTATTTTTTTGTTCAGTGAAACAGTTCAGCCTTGGCTTGGGGGTTAGTGTTGAGATGTGCTGTTTGAGTGTTCCATGAAGTTTGAGCATGTTATGCTGAGACGTGATCATAGTCAGAAGCTGTGGATGTCAAACACTGTATTAGATGCATTGGTAACCTCTTGCTAGGCTTCAACTGGTGTGGTATCTATAGACTTCAGCAGATGTCCTCCCAGCCTGGAAGCTGGGAATGAATCCTGGGTTGAGTTGCAGAATAGTTTTGTCTCTTCTCTCTGTCTTATCTGACCTGTATTAACTGGGGAAAATGTTTAGCCTTTCTACTAGAGAATAAATCCATTATAAATGCTTATCAGTTCCCTGCATGCTGGGTCTTGCAAGTTGTGTAAAAACGTTAGTCTGCTTACAGTGGTAATGATTCCTTTAAGGGAGCCTAGCAGTGGTACTTAAAACGGCTTCTTTCATATGCTGTTGCATTATAATATGTGTGTCTCTTCTGAGGCTGTAGGAAGGTGCTGATGACCTGCTGTATTTCTAAACTGGTTCATCTGAAACACAAGCTTTAAATACTTTCGTTTCAAGAAATGGCAAATCAGGACAAAAAATTATCTGAATCATTTAGGTCTGTTTTTTGGGGAACAAAATCTGGGCTTTGTCAGTCTTCCTGTCCTACTCTACCCACCTCACCCCACCAGATAAGATGGGAAATTGTGTCTTTTGATCTGCAGGTTTTAGAATAAAGCTTCCAAAAGTCCAGCAAGAGTATGCAGAATATAGTGCTGTATGTGTACCTGCATGTCTTGTAATTGGATGAAGTTGAAACATGTTTTACATTTTTCAAGGCAAGGATGACTAAATTGTGGACATTCAGAGTCTTACCATAGAGCAGTCTGTCACTAGTGTATCAGCTCCAATGGTAAAGAGGAGAAAATCAAGCTGAGCAACAGTCTGGAGAAGTCCTCAGTAAGAAGCATGTATAAAATTAGGTAATCAAGCCAATGTAAAGTGCATTCTTGTTCAGTCTGTAATTGCCACAATTGACAAGTACAAATTAAGTGAAATCTGTGGTCTTAAACACATTGATTATGCAGTGGTTATCTCGTGTCAGGATCACAAAGTGTCGGGTTAGAAATAGTGTCAGCAGACTTCAGGCAAGGAGCACTGGTTGTGATCCAGCCATGGCCCAAGTTTAACTGCCAGAATGCACCACAGGCTCTTCAGGAACTTCAGTCCCATCTGCTTGTAGGAAGCCTTTAGCCCAACATTGTATCACTGATTCTTGGAGGTCCTGATCACCCTGACAAACTGATGGGTTTTTTAAAGATGCTCTGCCAGCAGGAGGCATGGTAAAACTGGGAGCCCTTAGTTTAGTGGGGGGCACTAAACTGTTGAGTAGTAGTCATTGGTTCCATGGAGTTAAAACTGATATCCCAGTTATCCAGCTACTTGCTCTGCGAATGGTGAGGCAGCACTGGACATACTACCTGTACAGCCTTTTAAAGGAGTAAGGTAAAAAGAAAATGTACCAGAGCTGCTTTAAAAGAGAAAACATTCATAGTAAGTTTAAAGTGAAATACAAAAGAACAGCTAAAAGGATAAAACCCAGGTAGTATGGAGATTGCCTAAAGAGTAGAAAATCTATGGTACTGGACAGCAAAAATGCCTGCAGACGTGATAACCATTTTTATGGATCTTTCTAAAGAGTGGTAGCTCTCTAAATGAGGAAAAGATAGGAGATTTTCGTACATTAAATATGAAAACCGTAAAGGAGTAGTGAAATATTTTGAAGATCAGCTTGATCAGCAAGATCAAAATAACAAGAAAAAGAGTAGAAAAATATTGAGACATAATTGTAGTATGGTAGGTTCAGACAGGCTGAAGTAATGGAAGTATGAAACAAAGATAAAACCCTAATGGAAAATCTGAATGAATTATTTGCCCTTAGAAAGAAACTTGGAGTCTTCCCTGTAGAGACGTTGTGGATGACTGACTCTGAGTAACTGTCTCTAGTCAAAGTATTGTTAGAGAAGGTTTTAGAGTAAATTGATGAAATGAGTAGTAATGTCTTGCCTGGGACTGTTCTGTATTTGGGTTTTTTCTAAACCAAAAATACCAAGCTGCTGAACTGTTGAGCACAGTATATAGTGTTCCTTAAATCTGCCTTGCTTCCAAAAGAGTGGTAGGTGATAGATGTTATTGTCTTCTAAAGAACTTCGGATTTAGTCTGATTTTTCTGTTCAGTATAAGTGTTAGAGAGTATTCTTGCATAAATAAATGAGTAAATTATAGGTAGGGAGCAAATCTAAAAGTAAATTGTGCCTTGCATCAGTTAAATCACTGAGACTTCAAATTTGGCACGTACAGTATTGGATTTTGGAGAGGAAAATTCTAGTGGGCACTCGAGTTGACTGATTATGATAGGGTACACCTCAAAATTTTAGATAAGTAGGAATAAAAGAGGAGATTTTAGGGGAAGGTAGGATGGTGTTGCTAGTGAAAAGTTCAGTTAAGATTTCTGATGTCTAGAACACAGACTGATCAAGAAGAGGAGACTTTACAGCATTGTTTAATTATTTTTTTAATTGAAATGCAGGGTTACAGATCATAAAATGATGTGAGTGGAAAGGAACCTTGGATATCTAGTTCCAACCCTCCTGCCATGGGCAAGGATACCTTCCACAAGACCAGGTCGCTCAAAGCCTCATTCAACTTGGTCTTGAACATTCACAACTTTTCTGGGAAGCCTGTGCCAGTGCCTTACCACCCTCACAGTAAAGAATTTCTCCTCATATCTAGTCTAAACCTGCCCTCTTTCAGTTGAAAGGCATTCCCTCTTGTCCTATCATTCCATGCTCTGGTAAAAAGTCCCTTTCCACCTCTCTTGTATCCTCCTTTAGTACTAGAAGGCAGCTATCTACTGGAAGAAGTGTTGTAAAACTTCAGGCTATATCGTGTCCTTAAATTTAAGAGTTATTAAGATTATTCAAAGAAAAAGTTCTAATAGAACGATAAATTTGAATGACTGGTCTTGCTAGTTGCATGTGATGACTTCTTGGATTCTTCATTCGTTCAGACAAATGAACCTACCCGATGCCCCCCCCATTCCCCAGCTATGCAGTCCCTATCATACTGAGCTGTTGCGGCAGGCTCAGATGGTCACAAGTATCAAATGGTTTACCAAAATGATGAGAGGGGGAAATAACATGCAGTTCTGGTAGATGCTGTAGTGCTGGTGTCCTCCTACTCTAACGAGGACTTGCTTTGTTTAGCGTTCAACCCTGTAGATGTAAAAGGAGAGTTTTGTCCGTGTTTACATGAGTGAGCTGGTTGATCAAGCAGTGGGCAGGAAGCCTTCCTTACTGTCAAGTGAACCCAAGGTAATGAATTTTGGAATGGAGATGAGACAGCTTTAGGGAAAGAACATTGCACCCTTCCAGTACCTTAAGGGAGCTTGAGAGAGAGGGTTTTTATATGGGCATGGGCATAGACAAGACAAGGGACAGCGTTTTTAAACTGAAAGAGAGTAGGTTTAGATTAGATGTCAGGAAGAAATTCTTTACTGAGAGAGTGGTGAGGCACAGGTTGTCCAGAGAAGTTGCTGATGCCTCATCCCTGGCAGTGTTCAAGGCCAGGCTGGATGGGGCTCTGAGCAACTTGGTCTAGTGAGTGGCACCCCTGCCAATGGCACTGCTGTGCAGACTGGCTGGGAACAGTGAAGCTATTGTAGTTCTGTCCTGTATATATTCATGGTGTGAAATCTGCTCATTTTTTCTACCTGTATTTCATCTTTAGCATGTTTGGTCTTTTCTTACATGGCTGATGGGAAGTGCTGGCGTTTACTGTAAATTGCTGGTCTTCACTGGTGCTTTTTTGCTCAGGGAATTATTTGCCCTAACTCAAAAGGAACGTGATAGTGTCAATGAAGGTCAGTAGCAAGGATAGGACATAGAAAGTATTTTAAAAGGCTAATTTTAGTTAGTGTGGGTGATCTTGCTGGACTGCCAGCAGTCATCCAGTCCTGTTCTCCTTTGAATTGCATTCTGTTGGTATATGTCTTTTCCACTGCTAGTTGAATGAAACTAGGGGGATTGCCTTCAGTAGGCTAAAATTGTTTTTCAATCTTCTGGTCTCTCTTATCTAAGAGGTGCAGCAGCATTGTCAGGAATGTGTTCTGAGTGCCCAGTATCTTTAAGGAGCTGAGATGCCTACAGGCTGGTTTTCCTTTGCAGTGTTTAGGCTATAGATTCTAAGGAGACTCAGTACCACTTTGTTTCCTTTTTCCTCAAGCCTGATTGGTCTTGTTGTGTTGAGCTCAGTCATCTTCTGTCAGTCATGATTGATTTTGGCCAGAGAACTAGTATAGGTTATGTATTTAGATTGTGAATGTGATTATATGGGAATATGAGGTTGTCTAACCTGGATTTACTGCTGCCTTTGGTCTGCACATATAAGCACCTGGAGAGTTATTTCAGTGAAAACACCTGGAGACTCATTGTAGTGAAACTCCATGAGGAAGTCGATATTTTGTACCTTTGGGATACTTCTTGTGGTTTGTGACAAAGCTGTGTGTAAGGTGTATGATAAAAAAAAAGAAGAGAACCAACCAACCAAACAAACAAAAAAAAACCCAACCCAAGCAAAACATCACAAAAAACATGTGCATCCTCCTAGAAAAGACTGAGTTATAAATTATGTACAGTTTTCCATGTCTTTCGGTGGATAACTGCATTTTTTATCTAGAAACAGTTGATTCCAAAACAGAATACTACTTTCTTGACATACAGTTTTGTTTTTTGCTTTTTTTTTTTTTACAGACTATGAGAAGACACAGAAATGAAGTTACAATTGAATTGCGGAAGGTGAGTCTGATTTTATCAACTGTGTTACTTTGCTAACAGTGCTCTGGTGTCTTAACTAACTATTTTTCCATAAGCTTTGCTTTATAGCCCCAAACTTAAATAGAAAAGCTGTAAACTTGTTCAATACTAGCTGTGGGTTCTAATTTATTTTTCTTCTCCAGTTCGTGAAGCTCAGTACAACTGAACAGTACTGATTTACTCCAGTGTATCACTTGGAAATAATCCATATTCATTTCTCTACCAGATATTACAGTGGAGCTGTCAGCTATTGTAATGTTTAAAATCTCTGAATGGGAAAAGGGGGAGTTTTAGCATTAAGAAAGTGAGGTTGTTAATTTATTTTGTTTTCTGAAAATTAATGCTTCTGTGCTGTAAAGGGAGTTAATTTGGGGGTCAGATTTTGGCTGTATTGGGTAAATGTCAGTATGGCTGGGAAGATCATGAGTATGAGAGCTGATCTAGTTTACTGTTCTGCCTAATTAAAGAATTTGTTACACCCTCATCTTTCATAACTCTTCCAACTGCCTTTCTAGGCACCTGAAAGGCATGCTCCTGAAGGGTGTTTTACAAGCTTAAGAGAAAGGATAAACTTTTATTTGCTTTTGGGTACCTTCAGTGTATTTATACTGGCCCCTTTACCTTTATCCTGTTGAGACATCTTCGGTTCTTCACCCTTTTCTTGAACATTCTCTTTCCTAGATTTGACTTGTTGCTGCTTCTCAGATCCAAATTGTCTGTATTTTTCTGGAAGTGTGGAAATCTGAAAGGATGCAGGCTGCAGCTGAGTTTTAAATGGAGTAGTGAAAAACTGTTCCTAATACAGTATTCCTCTTTATACTGAGTATGTTGTTGACAGCACACAGTCTGTGTGTGCTTTGTACACTTCTTAGAGAACCACAAAGCAAATATAGTTGTTTGTTTTGTTTGCATAGTTGAATAAATGCAGCTAATTTTTTTACATTTGACTTCTGTCTTATGAATTACATCTTTTTCCAGGCTTTCCCATTCTGTTCCCAGTATGTTTCAGGGCTTCTCCAGCTTGGTATAGCCTGTATTTTATATTATTTTCATTAATGACCTGATAAGTGTTTGGTTTGAATATTCTCAGTATAGCCCAAGCTCCTTTTGGTCTCCCATTTGACGCTTATCTCCAGTTTGCCAGTTGAATCCTTGACAGTTTGAGTGGTGCTTGCTTAGGAGTGCATACCCACCAAATTCCATCTTCTTTTTTTCGTTATTTGCAAACTGAGAAGACAAAATCCTTGTTAAAATCAAAGTGCAGGGTTTGTAAATAGAAACTACGTTGATATAAATTAGCTTGACTTGTTTCTGAGAAATTTTGTCTGTGCTTATCACCTGATTGTGTAGGAGCAACCAAAAAAATCTTATGCTAGTATTTTCCTGGGATCCTTCTGTTCCTCTTGGAAAAGGGACTTTGTGTTTTCAGGTCTTACAGAAAAACTTCTGTATCTTATTATAATATAAACAATAAATATTTTGAAGATTCATCCTGAGACTATAATAATTAGTCAAAGAAATCTGATTTGGCCCAGATGACTGGAAAATGATCAGCAATGGAAGTTTATGCTGAAAAGTTAGAGGCCCTCTTTGTTCAGAACTGGTGTAAAACTCGCTGTGTAACTGTGAGATCTGTACTGGGAAGAGTCATTCATAGCACATGGGCAGCCTATGCCTGCTAGCAAAGCAAACCTGTAAAAGATGGCTTAACTAATGCAGCATACCCTTATAATCTTGTTAAATTGAAATGGAATGTGAACATTCCAGTGCAATCTTTGGAGACAACTTTGCAGTGCTGAGTGAGAATTTTAATTTAAATTAATTCTTGTAATTGGTTTTTGTAACAGGTCACAGTTTCAAGGCCAGTTTATTACAGAAGCATGGTGGGCAGCAAGTCAGACACTTAAGGCAAGATATTATCCTGTGTGGAGGGAATCCAGCATGTGCCAGTAATATGTGAGTGAAAATGAGGAGGAAGCCTGTGAGCTGCCAGTGACTTCTTGCTGAAAACTGCACATGCAGAGATCAGTTACATATTTAGAGAAGCCTGAGCACTGGATGTAGGTCAGACTGTAAATCAAGAATGAACAGCAAAAGGTTTTGTTTTTTGCTCAGGAATTGGTGTTCTTCTAGAGTGTTGGTTAAATATCTTCACTGCAGAGACCAGAAAAAATCTGCTTTAATAATAAATTCAGCATGTGTCAACTCAGCTGGTGCTGATGGGCAGCTGGTTTTCAGTGGGAACTCTGTGGCAGGTGAGATTCTGTACCATTGCTTCTGGTACAGAATTGAGACTGGAATGTTAAGGGATATGTTTTATCAAGTTCCAGCAGTGGAAAAGATAAGTTGTAATATCATTGCTTCAGTCTTTACAGTTAACACTGCTGCTCTAACATGAGTATGCTAAATTCAGGAAATTTTTGGCATGACCTTAGTAATCCACCGGTGCCTCTTCAAAGGAAAGGGATGTCTTCATCCCAGATGCTGCATGTACACCTGACTTTGAAGCAAAGAGACAAATTGAGTGCATTCTTGATCTGTACGGTTGAAGCACTACATAGTCACGGGTTTGTCTTTTGAATCAGTGTGGATATAAATATTAAATGAATGGATCTGATGAAATTGCTCACATCTCTGTTTAGTAAGATGGAATAAAAAAAATCACGGCTTTGAACAGTAGTAAACAATTTCTGCATGGATCAGTGTGAGGTGTTTATTCTCTTGAAATTACAGACACCAAGGTGCATTTGCAACGCATTTTCTGTTTCAAGAATATATTATCTCTATTCACTGTCTTCGCATCGCAGCTCTTATTCAGGAAGAAACTCTGTTTTCCCCTGTTTTTTATTTCTTAATCACTTATTATTTGTTTAGGAATTTAATTAACACAGATTAACAAAGCTGTCTGACATGAAATGGTATCAGTAGTCAGGCAGATTCCAGGTTGAGGCATGGGTCAGCATCATGAGCCAGTCAGATGACACTCCTCATGGTCAGGTGCCCTTTTACTGATTCCATATTGGCTTTGTGTTCTATGCATTTTGAGAATGGATCTACTACATTTCTGGAAAGATAGTCTAGGTCTCTGATTGTATTGTTTGTACAGCAACAGGTCTGAGAGCTTAAGCAATAGCCATCTCCCTTTCCTGACAGATAAGTGTCAGTTTTGACACTGTGTCAGGTGATGGAGACTGCATCAGGATTTAGAATATGAGACTTTTCCGTGCAGTGTTTTGGTGAAGTCTGATTTAGAGTGCTTATCACTTGGTTTTGGCATCCCAGAAACCTGAAGGCTGCTCTGTTAGTAACAGGGACCAATTGGCTTAGTCTGTTAGTCTCAATCTAAAGGGGCATATGGTGGATGAACAATGGTTAGGATTCAGTTTTAGGGTCTATATCTAAATGAATCCTGTAACTCCATTGCTCTGAGACATCCTTTGAGTCTGCGTGCTTGGTTTTCTCTGAAGACGAAATTTGACTTGGGCCACTTGTGTGCCTATAGAAAGGTAGTCCTTAGCTAGGTCAATGGTATGGTCATTGAGTTAGATGTCACTCTTCAAAGGAAGCCTTAGCACTTCTAATTTCTGCAGAAACACAGGATACTGTCCCGCTAACTGGAATCCTAAGAACTTCTATGATCTCTCACAGGGTTTATTTTTGGCTTTCTTGGCAAACTCAGCTGCCCCTGAGAGCTTGTAGACATGAACTCATGAAAGCTCTAATTGCCAATTAAGTTTGGTGCAAGGCAAAGCAATTATTTGCTAAATAAGTGGTGGATTAAACAGTCATGGGCATATGTATTTTTTTACCTTTTTCCCTGGCATACTGTCCTTGTTTCTACTCTGATCTTTCTTAAATAAGATTGCTTATGTCCATGATAGCCCCTAAATAAAGTAGAAGACTCCTTGAAGAAAGGAATCTGTCTTTGATGTTGCTGAGAGTGCTAGAGTGGAAAAAAATCTTTTTCTGATTCTCAGTAAGTCTGAAAATCCAGAAGAAAAAGAAAATACTTAGTTTCAGGATAGTAAAACTTATATCAGTTGAGTGTCTTTTCCAGTTCAGTGTGTATGTATAGCTTTTCATTCACTGTAAAGAACATATTTTAGTATATAATATGAGTTTACCAGATCGAAGAATGACTACAATGACAGAGGCACTGAAGGACTATTAGTATGTTCTTCTGGAGGCTTCCCTATCAAGTGTTAGTAGCACAAATTCTTAGAAAAGAATTTACATTTACCCTGCCTCAGCTGATTCATTAAAAAAAAAAAATACCCTAGGAGGAAAATTACATTCCTAATGGATTCTTTTAGAGGCTTAGTTGAAAAGGGCTATGCAGAAATTCTTTGGAGGCTTGCTTGAATCCATTTTGGTGAGATCTTGCTGTTCTCTGACTTAAGAGGTCTCAATCTTTGCAATCCATGCTTAGGGCTTACACTGGTATCTATTAATTTTTAGTCCATCTGCTCCTCTTCTGAGACAGATGAGCACTAACCAAGCAGGAACATTATGATTGCTCTCTGTTGTCACAAAGGTGAATTAGCAGAACTCAAATGTAGGAAAGTTGCCTACATCTTCTAACTGTGTATCTAAAGCTATATGCTTTATCTGAAAATTAATCTTGGAATCTGACTTGGAATCAGTGGTAACTTAAAAGGGATGTCCAGAAAACCTGAATCTACTTCCATCACTGGCTTGAACCCTTAGTCTTTCCTTAGATATAGTTGCAGGGGCAAGAGCTGCTTGTTGTCATCTGTGAGTATATCTAATATTGGCTAGCATTAGGACCTCCAGTTTCTAATGTTGAAATGTTCTTGAAGTTCTGGTTTTTGTCCTCAGAAGACTCAAATGTAATTATCTTAACTTTTGTGCCACAAGAACTTCTACTGGCTGCTGAGCTCCTAAACTTTACCTTAACCTGAAGAAACATTGTGTAAAGGTATTTGTTATCTGCAGGCAAAGATTTTCTTGTTAATTTCTTTTCCCTTTTAATCTTGCAACCTCACAACAGCTGTCAGTCTTCACAGAGCTTTCCTGCATGTGCTGAAAAATACATACAGATTCATATTTGACACCTTTCACAGTTCCATTAGAGCATCTTATTGGCTGTGTCCCTAGTACTAGGTGCAGTGCAGCACAGAGCTTTTTGGATGTTCCCTTTACCCACAAGGAGTCTTCTGTTAAATCATGTTTTTGAACATTTGAAACTTGCTTGCATTAGACTCTATATATATTTTTTTAATCCTGTGGCCATCTTCTTCTAAGAAGATGAACAGAAGAAGTACCAGGATCTGCAGGACTTGAATACTTACTGTTCATGTAGCTGTCAATGAAGCAAATGATGGGCATCTGTCATAAAAACTGAACAAGAAAGTGCACTCCTGGTATCATTACTGTTATCTATTCATTTGGCACGTTTACCAATGCCTTTTGTTTGTGTGGAAATGTTTGTAGGCTGCTGTAGTGGGACCTCTACCAGAATGTTGGCAATACTTATAACCGACAGTCAGCACCTGTTTATGAACTTCCATACTTACTGTACACAGCACACATGGTTCAGGCAGTGTTGAGCATCTTCCCTTTAGAAGGAGACCTCCTGAATTTTGTTTGTGACAAGGTTTTACCCTTCATCAGACATTGCACTCTGATGCCTCTACCTTTGAAAGGGCTCTCACCAGGCTTTGAACAGGACAGCTGTATCCAGGTATGTTAATTTGTCTTTGTTTTCACCACTGGAGCCTGCAGAAGAGGCCAGCACTTTGATTTAGGCAAAACCTTTTAGAGTTTGCTACAATATGTCAAAGTGCAAGCATTTTAAAGCCATGGCGAATCATCTTCTTTTACCTTCTGTAGGAGCATGATTGGACTGTCAAATTACTGGAGAGAGCAGTTTAACTGTCCAGGGATTGGACACTTCTGCAGATGGGCAGTGCTATTTCAAATAGCCTTAGAGACACTGTTTAGGACTGAAAGGTTTCATGAAAACACCTTGACTTTGTAAGAAATGCTAATTAGAATAGAAACTTCTAATGCTTCTGGGTAAGTGCTAGCCTCTCTGCCTTAGGCTGCTGTGGAAACTCTTCTGTATTGGTTCTGACAGTTGTTTCTCAACCCAGCCATCTGCAGACAGTGAGTAGCTACAGGAACATTCTTGCTTCTTCTTTCCTTCGTTGAGGTAATTTTTTTCTGGAGCCCATCACACCTTATGACTGATGGCCTGAAGACATTGCCAGCACTCACAGAAATTGCAGTGTCATTCTGTGGTCAGTTATGTCCTGTGATGTTTCTCTTAAGAGAGTGTAATATCTTAGCCTTAGAATATGGACTGTTACTTGTACTTATTTTGTTTAAGGTTAGCAGTAGGAGGCGTTCTTGGAGGTATGCTCATGGTGCTGAAGGATTGGATAGCTGTGTGTGCAGGTACAGAAGGCTTACTGGAACAGGAGAGGCTCTTGTTCAGCTCAGTGTCTAGTGTGGGAAAATCAGGTAAACACATTACAGGTCTTTATTAACTGAATGCATCAGTTAATGTGTTCCTACCTGATGCAGTTTGTCTGTATAATGCTACTTTCTCGGTGTTTAACTGCAGGCTCCTTTCCATCTTCCTTCTCTCCAGATCCACTTGCCAGCATACTGCCTGTGGTGCTTGTCTGTATGGATGTGATCCGTGTATGCAGCCGTTACTGCACGGCTCTGAAGCCAGTCTAGGTGGTCTTGTGCACTCTTGGAGGATCTAGTTTCTGTACTTACAACTTGAATAAAATTAAACTATGCTAAATCTGTGGGATGTTGTCTTCTGCATTAAAGGGTTATTCTCATGCTTGTTTGTTGTTATAGCTTTATCTGAAAAGAAAATAATATATTGATTGGGAGGATTTCAAACTTGTTTTAAATTATTTCTAAGATGTCTGAAAAGTAAGCAAGTCCCAGAAATTTTGGACCTGGAATTGCTATTTTTTATAACATAAAATAAAATATTGGGGACCCTTCAACACATCATTCTGTTTAGAGGCTTTTTTAGGTATTACAAACCAGTTGTCGTATAATAAAATCTCTTTAATGAGTACTGTGGTTATTAGATAATTGGAGACTAAAAAGCCTGCGTTTTCTTGCTAGTATACTAGATTTCTTCTAGATGTTAGAGCTAGCTCTTACTCTTTTACAGCATTTTGCATTATTAAAGAATTAAATCTTAATTAGCTTATTAAAAAACCAAAACCAAACATAAAAAGGTGTTCAGATATATACACTGCATCATCATCTTCCATTGCCTCTTCTTTGTACGTCTAGACGTACCAAACAAAATAGAAAGTCTAAAGTTTATGAGAGACCAATTTCATAGTTTTGGTATAATACTTTTAATACATTTTAATGCATTTTAAATTTGTAGAAAAGTGTAAATATTTGATGATTTGTTTTCTGCCTTTTTAAATTACTGTTTTATGTCTTCAAATTCATTAAATTAGGAATGTTAAAATGAAATGTTAAATGGATATTTTACCACTGAAAAGATAATTTTATTCTTTTGTAATTCCTTAAAGGAACTAAGACTGGAGGGTGTTGTGTTTTTTGTCAGAAATTAGGCTAACAGCATGAATGGGAAATACTGTGAGTGTCAATGTACATGGAGCATGCTACTTTACACAGAAAATGCAAATAGATGTGACCAGGGAGCTTCAAAACAGGTTTAGCTGAAAAATAATCTTATACAGAAAAAGAATTTCTGTTACGTGTGGCTGAATGTTAATATTGTGCAGAGCTATGAGTATTGTGAATGCCTGTTAGAAAACTGATCCCCAGACTGTGAGTTTTAATTAATTCATATGTCATGGATTGTTGTAGATCTGTCCGATTATCAAGCTGCCAGATTCTTACAGCTAAAATACTGCAAATTCTATTTGCAGTTATAAATGCCTTTAAAAAAAGGCAACCTTATCAATACTTAAATGGTGAAAGGGTCCACTGTGCATCACTACCCTGTACTAATAAGCATTAAAAATGGCTTTATTTTTTGTCATTTCTTTACAGAACAAAAGAGATGAACATCTTTTGAAAAAAAGAAATGTTCCTCAAGAGGAAAGCTTAGAAGATTCTGATGTTGATGCTGACTTCAAAGCAGTAAGTTCCTTGATTCTGGAATTATTTTTAAAACTTTGGTGATGTCTCTAAATAACGTATTCTGTTATCTTGCAGTTACTTGAAAGTAAATTTTATTAACTGATTTATTGCTAAAATAAGTTTTCTTGTATTAAATGTTTAAGAAGATTATAATTTATCAGCAAAATTACTAAAACTTTTTTTTTCCTTTTCAAGCAAAATGTAACACTAGAAGCTATACTGCAGGTATGTTGCATTTAACTTTTTGGGTTTTTTAAACTAGAAGGGTGTGTTCTGTGCATTTTAAATTTTTACTGTGTTTTTAATTTTTTTTTTTCAGAACGCCACAAGTGACAACCCAGTGATCCAACTGAGTGCTGTCCAAGCTGCAAGGTAAAAATAAATGTACAGAAACATAATTTATACACATTTTTTGTTATGAAAGTTACTTACTTTTACTTTTGATTTCACAGAAAACTCCTATCCAGTGACAGAAATCCACCTATTGATGACTTAATAAAATCTGGAATTTTACCAATTCTGGTAAAATGCCTAGAAAGGGATGATAAGTAAGTATTCTTTTAAAAATCTTCACTGTTACTGGAAATTTGCATTTAAAAAATTTCTTTATTTGAAACAAAAATGAGGATTCCAGCACTATACAATCTTCACACAGTGGACCAAATTCTGTGATGATGAATCACAGGTTCTCCAGGAATATTTATTCTGCAACTGAAATGTCATTTAATTTTTTAGAGCGTGTTTAAGCATATCCAGCTGATGGAGAAAACCTTACTACATTTCTCATTGGTTTTGAATGTTTCAGCTTTTTACTGGCTTTCTTTGAGAAACCTGCCACAGACTTGCTGTGTGTATTTGCGTGAAGGGAGAGAACATGCCTGGTTGTGAGCAGAGTTTTTTTTCCAAAATACATTTGTCTTTTCCATTAAGATTATTAGCTTAAGTTTCTGGTTTCTTCTCACTGCAAGGTGTGTTTCCTTCTGGCTCTCTGCTGCTCTCTTACGTGATGGCAGAACATGGTGAGCATGCTCTCTAAGTCTTCATTGGGAAGCTAAGAGCTTCAGCAAAGAATGTAGAGAACACTGAGCATATAGTGCAAGAATGACATGTAAGAAAAAAAAGATGCCATATTCAGCAAATCTTGAGCCTCTGATTCAGATAGATAGGGATTAACACCATTGAGGTAAATATTTTAGCCTGTCTTTGATCTCAGGCAAACATGAATGTATTTGTAGTGTTTCCATTTTCAATGTTATTTCTGCAGCTATGAGAGCTAGGAACTTCAAAAATATGTTGTGGTATTTTTGGTATATTTTGATAGCTGCAAAACTACGAACTGTGAGTAGGGTTTTTTCCTAGCTTGTTTAACAAACAGTTGCTTAGAAGGCAGCTGACAATAACATTCAAATCAGGAAAGAATTTTAAAATGGGTCATGAATGCTTGTCTGCTCTAGAAGTAGATGATTCAGTGCTTTAAAAATTCTTTTTAATTTGAATCTTCGGCTAGTTTTTGTATGATTTACCCTTGTAAATGTTTAATAAGTCTTTCAAAATTGAACTCAATGTTTTTTTAAGCACTCCTTTTAATTATGATTGCTGTATAATATTTAGCAAAGTTAAACTCTGAAGAGACTCTGCATAACAAATCATTAAAGCTATTGTTTGTGTTATACTTGAAAGCTTATCATGAGAGAAAGAAAAAAGGGACTAACCTAAAACTAGAATTTTAATGCACTTGATCCTAAAATTTAAAAGTTCATAGGTAGCTGCTGACAGATGTGATACGTTTTTACCTCCTGTTAAATTCTTTTGCAATCCCATCCCCAGTAAAACCTCCAATTGCTTTGGAAATAAATACACAAAAATGTTTAAAATAAGCAGGTACTTATGACTATATATAAAACATGACTGATAAAGACAGAAAATCCATAGAAATGAAACAGTCACCTAACAGAAAATACACTCTGTTCTTCCTAAATCCAGACACTTACAGTTGTGCTAATGACCATGGGCTGTAAACTCTTTCGTAGCTTGTAGAACTCTTAGCTTTTAGTATTTGATTGAACAGCAGTTTTCAAGCAAACTGTTTTACTAAACTGCTGTTGGCATAGACAGCAGTTCACAGACATCTTGGAAGAGATGTTCTTCCAGCTTTCATGACATTTGTAACTAATTTTATCTGTATTTAGTAAGACAGGTGTGATGCTGTCTTTTCATACCTGATTCTAGATATTTCCCCTGTCTGCGATGGTGCAGAAAAATGTCTGTATCCAAGTATACCAGTTTGCACTTGATCTGGAAGAATCAAGTTTAATTGGTTGTTTGGATTTTTTTTTTGTTACTAATATTAATTCACAGTGGTGGATGTTTTATGGAAGATCACAGAATGCAAGACCTCTTTTTTCTTACAGCTTTTCTCCTGAAAAGTCCAGGCTTAGATGTTGGGTTTTTAAAAATTTTAGCCCAGTGGTACTGCATAGGTGTAGAGTATTTCATATGGATACAGCTAGCAATATTGAAATGAACCATAAAATAGTCCTCAGATCGTGTTTCAACTTACTAGTATAAAATTCTTTGATTACAGTCCTTCATTACAATTTGAAGCTGCATGGGCATTGACTAACATAGCATCAGGCACTTCTGCACAGACTCAAGCTGTTGTACAGTCGAGTAAGTATTAGAACTTTGAGCTAACTTTTTGGGGAGGAGGCAGTGGGGGTGGATATTGGGGGAAAAAGAAAGTATTTGGATAACGAATGCCATTTCTTATCAATACCATTAAAGTAATAAATACATGTTTATCCTAGAGATTTATCGAAGATTTCTGAAATATTTCTACATTTGCTCTTAAACATTAATCTGCTTGTCATTAACAATTAATGTTAAGGATCCCAGACAGGATTTCCCATAAAGAATATAGAGAATGACAGATGATACAATAACTGTGACAAAAATCTAAGTCCTTCCTTGTTCTTGGTTTGATTTCTGAAATCTGTACCATTAATTGTTCTATGGCTAACACTTAAGTTAGGAATTAATTCTTTCTGCCTCAAAGGTGTGTTCATGAATCTTATTAAAATTGTTAAATGCATACAGTTATGTAAGGTTGCACATTTCAATACATTAAGAAAATTGCCATTCTTTCCTTGTCTGCATGATTAGTATCTCCTGTACACATAAGTTTGTTGAGCTGCTTTCATTTCTTGTTTAATCAGACAGTGAGAAAGGAAAAAAACTCTGAAGTCAATTAAAGATAAATTAATCAAATAATTTTTTCAGGATTATATCTATAGTTTTTATGGATCAGCATACTTATCTTTAAAAAATCACTTTTATGCTAAATACAATGTTTTCATTAAACAGTAGGTTATAGATAAACAAATATATAATAAACTGTCTTGACTGACTCATATTCTCATTTTTGTATGGGAACATGGTTACTTAGTTATTTGATTTTTTTTTTAAGAGTATGAACCTNACAGTATTAGCTATGCAGGAAAAAATTGGAAAAAATCTCAAAGTAAAAATTAAAAGTAGAATAAAAGTGTGTACAGCACAACTAAAAGCATTATTGTTACCTGAACAATTATTAGAAGTTCAAGTTGGGACACGTTTCTCCCAAAATCTGTTTAGTTAATGCTTAAAAAGAAGAAAATGTGCTAAATTACTTCAGAGATCCAAAAAGCATTTTACTCATGAAGAGAAAACAGATGAAGTTTAGCCTAAAAGTCTTGCTGCTTTGACTGGAAATGACCAAGGGAAAACAGTGTCCCAGCTCTTCTCCCTTTAGATGAGGAAGGGTTTGAGGAAACAAAGCAATAGACCCTTGTAGCTACAGAAGAGGCTGATGCAGCCTTAATACAAAAGAAGGCAAGCCTCCTGCTATCAAGAGGGACAGATGGTACTTGGAAGGCTCAGGAAAAGCAGAGAAGTGCTATGTGCACAGAATAGCTCTTGGCAGGAGCCAGTTTGGAGCAGGAATAATTAATTTTTTGAGAGTGGTAGGTCAGATAACCTCAACTCATGTTCTCACAGGTTGTCCTCCTGCCTGAGTGCCATTATGAAATAACTTCATTCCTGGTTTTGAAAGCATACCAGGATCACAGTGTAATATAAACTACATAGTTGACCCTCTTCTCCAAAAAATGTTGAATGCATGTATAGCTGAGTTGTAATCTCAGTAATTGCTGAGAAGGGAGCTAAAATATTCCCCTTGAGCTAATGGAAGTGGGATGGTTTTATTACAGGAGTGAGTGTTCTTAAGCAACAGTGTGTTGCTGTCCCTGCTTGTCAGTTATAGGCAATGGCTGAATCACTCCTGGGGTGGGAAAGGAATTTTAGGTAGTCTTTGTTCTTCATGGCTCTGTATTTTTCAGGGAAATACATCAGCGTTTTCTGGCTTGTTATCACTTTACGTTATCAACATAATATCGATTCACAATTGCTCACAAACTGTGTTGCACTTTCAAAAATTTGTTAAGCTATTTCTGCAAGAAAAGATACTCTTTAATACTATATAAATTGATCTAGTTTATTCAGACTATGGACTATTGATCTAGACTATTCAGACTATATGATCATATATAGATTTAAAAAATTGCTGCAAGAGTTACTGTCTTTCAAACAGTATGGGTTGTCTGAAGGAAAACAGTGCATGGGGATAGTAGTGAGATGGTTTCTTAGCTCTATCAAATATATTTAATTCCACAGAAATGATATCTAAAATCAGTACCACTTCCTTAATTTGGTGTGTTGCTGACATTATATAAGAGCAAATTAAAACATGTCTTGGGACTGGCAGATGGATGTAAATCTTTACTGCATATGGAAACTAACTATAGCCACTTCTTGGGAGGAAGCTATTTTCTTAAAGTCAGGATATGAAGTACGTTTGCACAAGTAGGCATGTCATTCTGCTTGGTATGTGTTGTGATCCTGGATAACTGGAAAATCTGAATTACCGGAATGTGAAACCTCACACCTGCATACTTGAGGATCTGCCTGTCACTTTGAGCAACAGTGAAAATGTTTAGATATGGGGAGCATTGTTGATTGATAGTTCTGTTTCAAGTCTATTTTTCCCTTCTCTAGATGTATATAGAAATGTTCAACTCAGGTTTTGTGCACCTTTCATAATAGAAACATTTATAAGGCATGATGGTGAATGTGTTTTGTGCAAATCAGTGAACATGTTGCTCATATACCAAGATCCAGCATTAAACAAATCTAATTTTTGCATTGTGCAGATGCAGTACCCCTCTTCTTGAGACTACTTCATTCACCACACCAGAATGTTTGTGAGCAAGCTGTCTGGGCTCTCGGAAATATTATAGGTAACTTGTTTTAATGATTTGAATTCAGGCAACATTTCATTTTGGAACTTGACTTTTTGAACATTGGCATTATCATAAGAGACTATGTTTCCTCTGAATTCTGTGTCTTGATACAATTTTTTTAAAAGTGTATAATATGGCCAGAATTACATATGTGCTTCCTGGTTTTTTTCTAAATGATAGTATCACTTGCTATGCAAAACATTAACAGGATAAATTTTGTGTTTCCTAAAATATACATACATAACTTTAAGTATGTATATTTAATTAAATATGACCTTTTAGTTGTGGACTGTTGGTGAGGAAACATAGAATTTCAGTATCCCAACATGTCATTGCATACATTTCAAGATTTTTCATTTTTAATGTAATTTCTTTTGCAACAATTTTCATTTCTGTAGGTGATGGTCCTCAGTGTAGAGATTATGTCATATCACTGGGAGTTGTCAAACCTCTTCTGTCCTTCATCAATCCCTCCATTCCCATCACCTTCCTTCGGAACGTCACATGGGTCATTGTAAATCTCTGCAGGAATAAGGACCCCCCACCGCCTATGGAGACAGTTCAGGAGGTAAATAAAAAATTATGAGACAGATAATGTTTTATTCTCTGGGCTGGAGGCCAAATGTTTTACATTGTCATACTATGAATTTTTGCATGTTTTTGTCACTGCATGTGTTGTGCCACTCTATCATTTGTTAGATGAAATAATTTGACCATTTTGGTGCTTCTTGCTAGAGCTGTAATAAAGGTATTTGTAATGTCTGAAACTAAGTAGGACTAAAGTGATGAGCTATACAACAAAAAGTAACACACTAGAAAGCATTAAAATACTCAACATTACATGTTTTCACTAAAAAAAGGCTACAATGTGATTCTGTACATAGAAGAATTCAAATGTAATTATTTTCAGCAAGAGGAAGTGTGAGTAAACTGTGGCATGTAGTGTGGTTTGTGTTTCAACTTGGCATGCGCATGCAGTCAATGCCAAGCCCCAACCTGAGCAGAAATCCTGAAAATCCTTTTAAACTGGTGAACAGAGCAAATGCTCGGTTGCTAGGGTCGACACAGTTAGTAAGATGGAACTATTTGACTAGAACTGTAATTGTAAGTAAAGTCTTGATTTTAAAATAAATTCAAAAGTGTAGATGCAGTTTTTGAAGCCATGTGAAGTATGTTACTGTTAACAGCTAAACTTTAATGAGATTTTAAAAACGAAGCAGAGAAACAAGAAAACTTTTGCAAGTGATGCTTTACTATGTAAAACACTGTTCATAGTAGTTTTATCACAGCCCAGTTTTATATTTTCTCCATTTGTGATTATAAAAAATTAAACTTTAATCAAAGAGGTTTATATATTGATATTAGGCTAATGATTTTTATTGTGTGTGGTAAGAAAGCTTTTAAAATAGCAGCAGGGTGTCTTATCTCTGTTATTTGCTTGTTTTCCCTCAAAATACAGTCTACATTGTGTGTCTGGAATATAGTACTGTCTTGTATTTTCACGAATTTGAAATACAGATAATATAGATATTTTTATACATGCTTTGAGGGAATGACCAGCTGCTGGAATGTGTGTGATTACAATATACTAAAGCAGACTCAAGCTAAGCTTTGTGATTACAATACTTGGATTCATAATTTTTCCACCAATTTTGTTCTGCTGTAATGACTGATAAACTTCTTTTCAGATTTTACCAGCATTGTGTGTTCTCATTTACCATACAGATATAAACGTAAGTAATTTCTAAAGTTTTAGATATTTAGATTATGTTTTCTCTAGAAAGATAATGCTGCAGAATTTTGTTAAAGTAGTAAACTTAAGTTTGTGTGTTAATTTATGTATAATTAAGTCATAAATACATAATTAAATATGAAAACTAATGTGATTGTAGCCATTCAGAGCATGAAAAAGAAAGTGCAAATACCATTTCTGAATTATCTTTGGTAGAAGATGGCATTTTTTATCCTGTAGATTTGAAATAGCTTTAAAAAATCCTATGTTGAATTGAGCACTAGAAAACTAAAGTGTCAGCTTTACCATCAGCTGCACTTTAATTTGCCCCAGTTCATAATTTTGCATAGACAATATGTAATATGTCTAAAAAAGTTACATGTAATTCTATATACCAGTCTAGTCAAATATATTGTGATCATAAGGGTAAACCTGACTTCTGTAACCTGTTGGGTGCCTGACTTTGCAATATTTAATTAAAGAAATCACATATGAAGATGTATTTAAACAAACAGCAATAAACTATTGTTTTGTGGCACCTTTGACAACCTTCATGTTTTTAATACTAAACCTTCAGTACTTCCCACATTCCTGATTAATGAGTTTACCTGTGTTTTTCCAAGTAATGTCCTAGGGAGTGGATTTACCTCGTGAAGCTGTGTATATTGGGACAATATAGAACAAAGATCTGTGTAACTAAGGGATATTGAGCTGTTTTTCTCCTCCTTCTATCAGGATTTTGTAATTCCTATAATGATCCTTTAGTTTAGTTAGGGAAGAACTAATTGAACCTGTGTGTTGGGTTTAGGGATAAAATAAAGCATTAGGTCAGTGGGACTGTCCTTTGTTAGTTCAATGCTGTAGTAACGGTGTTTCTGCTGCCTTTTTAATGGTGAAGTGAGCTTGTCTCCACAAAATAGTTGTACAGTTTAAGCGGGGATTTTGCCAGGGTTTTCCCAGTGTAATGTGAGTGGGAGACAGCCCATGGTGGCTTTTCAATGAGTAATTTGGACGAAGCTGAATGGAACTCATTGCAAAACCAAATATACTTCTAACCTCTAGGCTCTTTTTCTGTGACACATTTTAAAGCTTTTTGCAAGCAATGATTGTATGAGAGCTTACGGATGTAGGTATGAGACTGTGATGCCAGGTTTTGACTGATCTCGATTAGGGTGTCCGTCATTTTGATCCTGAGAGTCAGGTGCTAGTTTGGAGGTACCAGTCTGGTCCCAGCCTCTCCGTACTGGAGCAGCAAACCTATCTTTGGAGATGAGTCAGTGATGCAGGTAGGTCAGCCCACAGTCCTGTGAGCGCTTCTGGCGGCTGCTGCTCTCGTCACCAGCAGGGCTGTGGGGCAGCAAACTGGTGAAGCACCATCTCTCACTGCTTCTGCTGCCATAGTAGCTCCACTGCAGCACATTCTGCTGTCCCTGCGGCACAGGAGGTGAGGGCAGCAGCAGGCTGTGGCAGGAAAGCCTTTGGGCTGTGCTGGCTGGCATCCGGAGCTGGGTGGCTGCAGCCTGTGGGTCAGGAGTGTAAACTCCTTCCTATGTTCTAGTACTGCAGTATTCAGCTGTTCTCGTAGCTGGAAATTTTAAATGGATATCTGTTTTAAAAGTAGGCTAGATCTAGGTACCTCAACAGATCATGTCCTTAGTGGTGTCCGGATTTCTTTTCCTGCAGTTCCTAACATCATCGATATGTCTTGTGATATCCCTCTCTGCTGGCTTTGTTTCTGCTTTTAATGACTAACTTTTGTACCTGTCTACTTTTGAGGGCTTTTGAATCAACCTTGTCAAGTCCTCGGTGACTTTTTTTTTTTCTTTTAAGATTCTCAGATGGCCCTGCATGATAGGCATTTCTCTGTGGGTTTTGCTTTGCTTAAGCACTTCAACAGTTGCCACATTACAATAGTTGCCAGTCATTTAGTTGGTATAAGAACTCCTTTCCTTTGCTGTGCTTTTCATTCTTAATATGAAGGCAGGAAAATGCATACATCCAGACTTGTTTGCAGTTTCACTTCAGAACTGCACTATGGATCAGAAATGCTGAGGTGTCAGATGGATTAGAGACTTAAGGGAATTTATGTATTCCATAATCATAAGATAGCACAGCTAACAAATTACAGCTGTGCTAAGGAAGCTGTATTGGTATTTTCTTCAGAAAATTACTAGCACAACTACTTACCTGAGCTGGTTGTCTATCTTGGAAATGCAAATCAAGCCCAACAGTTTACCTTTGTGAGATGATGTATGCTGTCACTTTATGCACCAAAATGTGGTATTTAATTAAAAAGGAATTTGAGTGGACATACAGAAATTACTTTGGAACAAATGGCCCCAGTTTTCATAGTTGTATATAACAATCTAACATATTACTGATTAGATCTCATCACAATCATGTTGTAAGTTTTTCCTATAACTGAATTGCATGTTTTCCTGTCTCCATCCCAGATAAGTAGAATGTTGTTCACTAAATTAAGCCTTCCTTATGTGGCTTTTTCTGTTCAACATGTAAACCATGTTCTCTCCAATTTGTAGATTCTTGTGGACACTGTTTGGGCTTTGTCCTACTTAACAGATGGTGGAAATGAGCAGATACAAATGGTGATTGATTCGGGAGTTGTACCTTTTCTAGTTCCCCTTCTGAGTCATCAGGAGGTTAAAGTTCAAGTAAGTCTGATTCAGTTGTTTGAATAGTCCTTTGTATGCTGTTTGCTAAGAAAATATGCAGTATGTAGTAGTGGAGTTAGTGAGATGACCATTTACAGCTACATTTTGTGCAGGTAAAACTGAAGAAAAAATATTACCTACACTGGGGAAAAAATATTAAAAAGAAAGAAAACTCAAGCAAAACAGTACTAACGCAGTTTTAAGTAGTAACAGATTAAACATTATTTTCCATTATGTGATTACCAGGGGTGCCTTCCTTTTGTAGTCCTAAAATGTTTAATGACAACAGATTTTATGTTTTCCATAATTCAAGTAATATGCACTCTTTCTGGTGCTGCATATATGGTTGTGCATGTTCTATTTGAATAGTTCATGGAAATCAGTATTTTGGAACCTTTGGAGTATGGAAATATTAGCAAATGTTAATTTGTAATTAGCTGTGAAAGGTTAACGGAGCTTACTTGATTAATTTTAAAGACAATGTGAAACTAAAAGTTCGTTAATGTTATTGGCTTTTTTTAATGACCCATCCACTGTAATATAGAGCTCTTCTGTGTATCTGTGCATTTGACATGTTTGTTTAGTCTGTACTTTGGATGCATTTGGCTGTCTTGAAATTTGTCAGACTAGTTCACTTGATGAAAGAAGTCTCTCCAGGATTCTGTCACTTGTATAGCATTTACTGACCAATACATAAAAATGTAAAGTCCATTTCTGGAATCACCTGAGATCCAGTAAGTAGTTGTGAGTTTTGAATGCCCTAGTGGGGAGCTGAATAGAGAAGTGAGCAACCTCAGCAGACATAGAGCCTAGAAGCTGTTGTTGGAATTGTAACACAGATCAGGTACATGATGAATTAATCTTCTAGGATTTTAATATTCTTTTAATTTCTAATCTTAGCACATTTTGAGTTGAGCTGCAGTGCATTTATTGTCTGATGTACTGTGTCTTTTGACAACCAGTATCCATTTTTTCTGATGTAGCTCAGAGGATGAAGTGCTAAATTGTATTTTGCAAAGTGTTTGTATAAAGAGATATCTTAAAATTATATTTGTTATAGTGTAAGTAACAGCAATGTCTTTAACATGCAATTTTTTTTCCTTCCCACTTCGGATATTCAGACAGCAGCACTGAGAGCAGTAGGCAACATAGTAACTGGTACTGATGAGCAGACACAAGTTGTTCTCAATTGTGATGTTTTGTCTTATTTCCCACATCTCCTGACGCATCCAAAAGAGAAGATAAACAAGGTATGATTTGCTTATTCCTAACTTAGTTTTTCTTTTAAGAAATAAAACAGTATCCTGTGGAATATTACAGAAGAATTTCCTACAGCTGTTATTTCCGACATGTGAGCAATTTTGTATAAAGATGCAGCCTTTGAGGCTGGTGCTTAATTAGGACTGAAACTAAACAGCCCCAGTGAGTATCTGTGCATTGGTGTTGATGCTTCGTGCTTTCTGGGAGGACTGAAAGGTTTTGCTTTGGAGTGAGATACTCACTTTGCAAATGAAAAGAAAAAGTAACTGGCTAACTTCAGTTACAGTTTTTCATAATTTTAGTTGAGTCCAGTGAGTTGCATAAGACTGATCCAGTTTTCCCACTTCACCTTTTCTTAGTTCCTTCAAGAAAGGAGGGTGCATCACTGTCCTTTCCTGAAAATTGTCTCTGCATTTCATCTCCTTCCTTTTGGCAGAAATAACTTCACTGCTGCAAAGATTGGGTAGAATAGGGAGAGTTTGATGAAAGTGATCAGTACCTCCTTTTCCGGAGCTGTATTTCATGTTATTTGGGTTTTTTAGTCATTGTGCCATCGTCCATTGCCGAGATGGTCTGGCTGAGGAGAAGGCATTTTTGTTTAGATTATGTAATTCCCCCATATAGTGTATCATTGAGGAGAAATCTGTTTGTGAGGAATCTCTGTTTCTTCAGGCCCTGTCAGCTATGAAGATCTCTGAAGAAGTTATCTTTGACAGTCAAACTGATGTGATTTATTTTTGTCTGCCCTCTTAATTCTCACAAAAGAGTGATGAAGAACTCTTTTGAATGTCAAGGGATTATTTTTATACAAAAAAAAAAAGTCCAGAAATGCTTTGAGTTTTGTTTCAAGTCTGTATTGTGAGAGACAAATAGAAATAAAAGCAAGATACACATCCCTAAAAAAGTGGAAACTCATGGTTTTTTTCCTGCAGTTCTTCATAATTGTCTGCTTGCTGCATCTTTTACGTAAGGTTGGAGCCTTTTTAAAATGTTCTGAATTGTCATGACAAGTATCCCCTTTTGTAACTGGGAATTATAACTGCTGTGAGATAGGTGGTAGCTATGTGGATGAACCTTCTGAAGGAGTAACTGCTGAGCAGAGTCACAAGATAGAGTGTCGTATGTGATGAATGAGATTTGTGGATACCACTTCACGTTACACAAAGAAAGTGGGAGGTGGAGTCTTCCTTTTATCATAGCAGAAAGATACTACTGAGCTGTCAGTAGTAGGATTACAGGAAAAGTCCTTTTTTATGATACTTTACCAGTTTTCATATTTTCCTCGTAAAACTGATTGAAAGTTTAAAGCCTGTCTGTGACTCCAGCAGTGCAGAGTGGATATAAGGCTTATATGAGTATTAATCCTGATGTATGGAGACACTCCTTGTGTGAGAATCTGGGCCTGTGAATCAATCATATTAATTTTACATTGATTCCTTGATGTCTTTCACAGTGCAATAAAAGTTTGTGTGCTAAAGTGCTACTGAGGAGGAGGCCTGTTTAGTGATTGCTTCTTGTATGATTTTAGGTTTTGAGGTGCTCAGGTTTGGTTGAGTTTTTTTTTCATCTGCTGACTAGTTTTTAAAAGTGCTTTGCTTTTCTGCTTTATCCCATTTGTAGGAAGCAGTTTGGTTCCTTTCCAATATCACAGCAGGAAACCAGCAACAAGTTCAGGCTGTAATAGATGCTGGGCTAATCCCCATGATCATACACCAGCTGGCTAAGGTCAGTCAAGCTATCAGCTATGCAAGTTGTCATCCTCTTTTTATAAATCTGACATGAGGAGTTTGTGATTTTTAATAAGTTTGACAGATGTTTCCATGCTGATTTTAATGAGCTATTAATTTTATTTTTCAGGGGGACTTCGGGACGCAAAAGGAAGCTGCTTGGGCAATTAGCAATTTGACAATAAGTGGGAGAAAAGATCAGGTATGTGTAGCAGGATTTCAAGCTGTCACTAAAATGTTGCATATGCAGCCATTTGTGTAAGTAGCACAATGTTGACGGCATTTTTTGTTGTTTTTAATTATTTAGGTTGAATACCTTGTACAACAAAATGTAATCCCACCATTCTGCAATCTACTCTCAGTAAAGGATTCTCAAGTGGTGCAGGTGGTACTGGATGGCCTGAAAAACATCCTGATAATGGCCGGTGATGAGGCTAGCACAATAGCTGAAATTATAGAAGAGTGTGGAGGTAAGAGCTTACTAGGCTTTTAAAAAATTTAATTGGCTGGATGTTATTCTGTCTTCCCCTTGCTGCTGTTGATGTTTACTGCAGTATTATTTAACATGGGCTATTTGAGTAAACAAGGGGGACTTTTTAATGAGAGACATTACCTTTTTTTTCTGTTTATTTCAGTTTGGAGATGGCTGTGTAGAGGCAGTTGTTGAAGGAGCTTTCTGTAGCATAGGTATTTTTTAGGTTTGAATGAGAATTGTAATTCTTTTCATTTTATAATTGCACATACTTTGTCCTGTGGTAAAACACACAATTCTTGCTCTAGTTCATTGCCTTGGAAGCAGTTTTAGGATCATAATTTCATTACAGAGCAAAGCAGGATGACAAGTCTTTTCAATATCACAATCCAAGTTGTAACGTATGCTAATTAATGTATTATAATAAAGAGATGCTGAAGAACATAATGCACTGGAAGCTTTCCCTTGTGTTATTCCATATCCAGTTTGAAAATGGGACTAGTGTTTTAGCTGCTTTGTCACCTTGCTGTTTTAACCTTACAGGCAACACACAAATGTAGCCACTTCTTTTTGGGGATACATAGAAAGCAAAAGTTATGTAGTAGACAGAAGTTTTAAAAAATAGGAGTTTTATCTAGACTCCATTATCCATTGTTCACAAAATGGAATATTCCCTGGTGTGTAAAGTTCACAAACTTCTTCTCTTTCCTCTTAGAGACAAAGATAGCTGCTATGTAGATTGTATTTTCAGACTGAGCTACGTATTTTCTAGTGTGTTTCAGTAGTAATGTTTAATAATTTTTCTTTTTTTTTTAAAGTAGTCAGTAACTCTGGTTCAATCTTACAAACTCTTCTCCATTTTCTTTTATTCAGGATTAGAGAAAATTGAAGCTTTGCAACAGCATGAGAATGAAGACATTTATAAACTAGCATTTGAAATTATAGATCAATATTTCTCTGGTGATGATGTAAGTATATTAAAGATGGAAAAGTATGTGCATTGTGCTCTTAGCTTAGTAAGTACATTGTCACTGTTCCTCAGCTCCCATTGTCACAAATGTACATTATCTCCAAAGTCAGCTTTCCTGGTTCTTGTTCAGTACAGTTTCCCTCAATTTAAAGTCTTTGAAGAGTTTCTCAATACCAGGACTTTTCTTCAGCAAAATCTAGAGGACTACTCTAGTTTTTCCTAACAAATTGATGGATGCTCACTTAATTTTGTCAGATTGGTGTATAATTACTTGTGATGAGAATCTAAATAATTCTCTGCTCTCCTTTTTATTTTCTCATACATCAGTCTTTGAAAGGGGCAGCAGATCCTTACTTTCAGAAAAATTTTTGTATTTCAACTCTGTATTTGCTCAGTCTGCATTCTACAGTGAAAAAAGTCATCAAAACTATTAACACTTTCTGCAGCTGTTTGATCTAGACCATCCAATATTTTGTCGGACTCAGATTAGGTATTTTGACTCTCTAGTTCTAGCTCCTCCTGCTACTGGCTGCTTGTGAGTTCCTGAGGAGCACTTCAACATGCAGTTTGAAGACAAATTCTGTATTCTAGGCTTTCCAGGTTGTCTATAGTTCTACAGCCTAGTAACCTATGTTTTCAGTTTTTCTCTCAGATTGAACTCTAAATGCCAGGTCTAACTTCAGGACTCAATTTTCAATTCACGGGCCCATGATGTGATTGGGAAGTTAGTCACAGAGTTTAAGATATGTGAAAAGGTCCCTATGCCTGTAGTGATTCTGTGAGCAGTGTCTTAGAGTCCCCATAGAGACTCTAAAACTTCTGTGTCTAAACTGAACAGCACAGTCTGGTTGATGTGAGTGGAAAAATATCCCTATTGAGGTTAGTACTCCCTTTTGTGCATTTACTTTTTACATTAACACAATTGAATCTATGCCTGATGGGCTAAATATGCCTGCTTTATTCAAGAGCAGGACTTTCCTTCAGGTTATTATATTGTTACTATTTTTCTGGAGCTTCTGAAACTCAAAATTGTAGAAATTCCATAACTGCTCCAGGGAGACAAGAGATTGATTATGGTAGCCTGACTGGCAGTGTTATGATGGACTGTCCAGGAGTGTTCTTGCCTTCTTTCACTTCAGGATCTTCTGTATTCTCATGAGATGTTGCTGGCTGCTCGATGTCCCTTCATTGCTGAGCCCTGTAAAGTGCACAGCCTGTACTTTAGGACCAGCACTAACAGCTTCCTGACTTCAGTTCTGTGTGTTAAAGGCAGGCGAGCTTAGGTGGGATTGCTTTGTAGTATCCCTGCAGAAGGCAGAAGTGCTAATTTAGCAAAACAAAAACGTTTTGCGAAACATTCTGAAACCAGACTCAGTCTTCATGTGGGCATGATGTGCAGGTTGTTGCAGTCATGAAAGGCCTCAATCTCTTCCCCCCGGTTTAGACAGTGTCACCCAAAGTAAAGAGAAATATTTTAGATGAGTCAGTTCTGATGTGTGCACTACTGCAAGGCCAGGTCTCAGAAAGTTGTTCAGACCCCCCCACACAAAGGCTCTTTCCCGCTTTGGAATGATACATGATCTCAAATGAGGCTGAGAGAACAGAGCAGCTGGTGATTTGCAGGACGATGGGTAGGGTTTGAAGTTGTGCATTTGGTTCCCTACTGACCATGTTATTTGCTACTCCTTGAGGCTGTAAGGAAGGCTCAAGGAGTAGCAAATAACTTGGTCAGTAGCAACCAAATGAGGAAACTGAGTGAAGTTGGCTGCTGATTCCTTTCACTCTGTATGCACAGAGCATTGAAGTACTGTTGATGTAAAACCAAATTCAGATTATGCTTATGAAACCTATATAAAACTGCTCTGAAATGAGTTCTAAATCCATCAAGTTCTGATAGGAGATAATAAGAATTCTTTTAAGCTTTATATAAGTGTTTCTATCAACTGCTGATAAAAATATATTTTCATGTTGAAAGAAAATGGGAGAAAGTACAAAACTAATTTTGGAATCCACAACTAGTGATTAGCCAACTCCAGAAGTAGTAAAAATTGGCACTGAAAATTAAACTGCACAGCTAAAATAGCAACTGCTTTAACCAAACAGCAGCACTGTCCCTAACCATTACAATTTTCTGTTTCCCTAGTGGTGTTAGAACAGAGTTGATGTGTTGTTCTTTTTAAACATATTTGGGGAATTGAATTGGAAAAACTTATCTAATTTTCCTGCAATAATAGTTAAAAAAAAAAAAGAAAACATGAACATTTGTGAATTTCTTCTCTGCGTACCCAATCATGCAGGAAGTCAGACTCTCATATGTTTCTGCTGTTGTGTTTTGTAGATCGATGAAGACCCCAGTCTCATTCCTGAAGCCACTCAAGGAGGTACTTACAATTTTGACCCAACAGCCAACCTTCAAACAAAAGAATTTAATTTTTAAGTTCAAAAAAAGTGCAGCTTCTCTTGTCCCACACCAGTACGAAGCACCATCAGATGGCTACCAAGTGAAGAAACAAAAGGCTCCAAGACACACATGCCTCCTCTTCATTTTGATGCTTCTAAAGCAAGCCATGTATTGGTCACTTTGCAGTTGCCAAACATCACTATCACATGGACTGTAAATGCATATGCATGATCTCTTAAACTGTTTCAGAATTCTTTTTAACAGTCCCAACTACCTTTTTTGCCTTTTTCCTGGTGCCACATGCTGACAACCGCAATCTGCAGTTTTATTAAGAATATTCCATAGTGGTGGCACATTGGCTTTCCACGGAAAAGTAGCTTCTTTTGGAAATGGTGCGCTGTGGATCAAGACACTTTGGTATGATGCATACATTTGGGAAGACTTTACAGGGGCCCAGTTTGCTCTGAGCCTCCACCATCATCCTCCACAAACATATTTTCATAAACTTTATGTGGAAGAATAGATTCAAAAATGCAAGCCAAATGAATTTCATTGGTGAAACTGAAATAAAGTAACTTAAAGAAACACAACACTTGGCAATTGATTAAACACTTAAGTTTAAAACAAACAAAAAAACTACTTCAGCTATCAGTAACTGATGTGTGTTCATTAACTGCCTCAGAAACCAGGGTTGGAGAATGAACTGTAGATTTGGACTGGTAAAGCTTTTGCCATTATACCTAATTTTTGAGAACAGCGAGCCCTATTTGACCACTCACTTCAGCCTGTGTGTTCCTGCTGTTTTGAAGTAATCAAATGCTGTGCATGGTATTTTACCTGAGCTACAACCTGTTATGGACTTGAACTTCTGTTTAAGCTGAAAGCAAGAGTCCCAGACTGTAGAAAAAAAATTCTGTCCAAAAATGTATTAGTTAAAAAGAATCTTGCTTTCAACTTTCAGTAGTCAATATCTTCTGTTTTAAATTGATAATTGGATATGGTTGATTTATATTGGGTTTAAACTGTGGAGCTTTCATGTTTACTGTAATTTAGTCTTAAACTATTTTTTACTTAGTAACCAGTGCTTATGATGATGTGGTTGGCAACAAACCAGCAACTACTTAGAAGCATCATAAAAGCTTCATTCTTGGAGTATTGGAAGAATAATTCACAAGTTAGTCTCAAATCTTATTCATGTGATTAAAAACATAAAAACTGGTTGATGTGTGAGGCTGTATCGAAGCTGCCATTACTCAGCGTAAACCTGATGTGCAGCGCACATTAAATAACTTTATATAAGGTATGTGAAGTCATTGCTTTTGGAAAATCGCCTGACCCAGTCACTTTCAAAGGGATTTTGGTATTGCTGGGGCGAAGATGGGTAATTTTGAAATTCTGTAAGCTATCACACAAACTGGTTTTGTTGCTGTTGTTTACTGGGTGTAATTTCCCAATGCATTGATGTGAAGGGATAGCAAAATCTAAACTAATTTAGTTATTGGATGTGGGTTGTATTTACTGTGATGAAGATAAGGACAGATGCCATCAGAGCTTTGTGGATCAGCTGTTTTTCCACTGATGAACAACACATAGCAGGTGTGCATTCATTAAATATATATCTGCCAAGGTGGAGCCACTTTAAAGAGTGAGTTGTCTTGTATCTCAGCTGGATACAAGCGTATGTTTAAACTGCAAGATTTTTACTTGCTAGATAATCTGTTTTAATATAGTGGTTTGGCCTCTGATTATTTATAGGTTTTATAAATTTTAGAATCAATTTCTCTTTAAGGTGGCTCAGATTTTTCAACTCTTGTGCACATAAAATTGAGTTGAAGTTCATTGTGCCTTTTTTCTTTTCCCAGAAGTTGAGTTGAAGCTTCATATGGTAACTGCATCCTATTCACACACTATAGTCTAAAATCTTGAAACTTTGTGGTGTTCGCTAAAAAACTAAACAATAAAAAGTCAAAGTTAGGTAAGGTCACAAAGGTTTTGTGAAATTAGAGTTCCAGCAGATGTTATTGTGAACAAATATTTCCCCCTTCTAATTCAGTCTAGTCTCCTGTATCCCATATAGACTGATGTATACCTGGTTCAGCCTACATTCACTGTTATTCTAGAGTTTGCATACAAATTGATGCTGAAACAACAGTTTTCCTCTACTGTCAAGATTCGATTCTTTTCTTGCACTCAATGCATTACAATAAAAGTGAACATCGGAGAACTGGGTAAGGCAGGACAAAGTGCTTGCTCAGTTCTTTCTGCTGTGACCTTATCAGCTTTTGATTGGGATTGCACCATTTCATAGTTAATAAAGGAAACAAAGTATATTGCTGCACTTTTACGTTTTCAGAACAGTGTTTAAGATTGCATTGTTTTTATTATTTTTTTAAACTATCAGTTAAAATAGACTAAAACGTTCTTTCAAAGAGGCATCTAAATGTGTTCCTAATTTTGTATATGGGCTTAGGTTTTGTAACCAATAAAAAGCTGCTATCAAATACTATAAAACATTCAAGAACTTATTTTGAAGGTTATGGAACTGCTTAGTCTTCATGAATTGACTTAGGGGTTTTTGTCTTTGACTAGATATTAGTTAGCAGAACTCCGCATCAAAGTTTGAAGTATGTTACAAGTATGAATAAAGTAAGCTAATGCAGTCATCTCTGAAACTTTGGATACGGAGTTTTATACTTTGTATGGAGATGTTTCCCAAGTGGGTACAGGGGGCTTGGTAAGTGGGCTGCAGCTGTTCCATGTAATTATTGAAACAGTGACTTCAGTTCAAGGACTTGAAGGTGGACCAAGAGTGTCGAGGAACTTCCACAGTTGTCTTATACCTCCAGAAACATCCTTTCAGGTTCCTGGTGCAAATCTGAGTGCTGATTCAGCATTAATTTAAGCTCAGGATGCTGCACAAAGGGGTCCAACTCCTGCCCAGTGTGGGTTGGGAGGGAGTGTGCACCAAAACTGGCCTTGGGCCAGACAGCCTTTCATGGCCACTATCCCTCCCCCTGGCACAAGTGACCCCATTGGCATGCTGGTTGGGAACAGCTTGGAAGTGTCAGAGCTTTGCATTGTCCAGCAGCCTCCTAATTAGTACAGTCCTGCTTTAATTACAGGACAGCACCAATGGAAGGAGACCACTTGAACTGTTTGAAAGGTGCCTGTAACTGCAGCTGTGGCTTTGCCATCCTTTCTCTCTGTCAGTTGGCTCAGCCACCTGGAGAAACTCCTGTTTCCATGGGTGGAAGATGGAGATGAGCTTCCAGTGCTGTATTTAAGCCTTTACAAATGTTTGTCCATGGGGATATAAAGGATAAAGATTTCATGAGAATCTAATTCCCATTTCCAAAAGCTGTTTAATCCCTTTGGTTCCTTCAGCTTTCATTTGACAAACTGAACTGTGTTGGGTTTTTGCAACCTGTTAATCATCCTCTAGAGCTGACCTGGAGGACTTGAAAGACACTACATTGGAATAAATAATGCATTATTTTAAGACATGTCTTATTTAGAAAGAGTAAAATGTAGGTTATATCTTAATGTTCCCTATACTTGTAAAAGTACAGACACTTCCATTTTGTTTGCTTGATCTGCTAAACAGGGAAATTACTAAGAGCCACTAACAGGCAGATGTTTAATAGATTTTTTTTAAATCTCAGTACTCCAGTGATAGTTGAGGCCCACTTTATTATTCTTCTCTAATGCCCTCTACATTCTGAATGTCACTCAAACTAGTCCTTTCCATCAAAAGCAGTATGTCGTGTTCCTTCTATTTTGTTGCATAAAAATTATTCCTTTTTGTGGCATAATTATGCTTCTATTCAAACATATGTAGGACAACAAATTATGCCAAGCCATTAGGAAGCCATTTTCAGGAAGAAAAGGATAAAACCCCAATCATTAGAAAACTGTGGGCTCCAACAAGCAAAGCCTTGGAAGATTTTGCTGCAGGGGTTTGTTATGATTGTCACTGTCACCTTGACAGCAGTGTGAGCTGGAGCTGCCTGAGATGCACAGGTCTGCTACAGGCTGGGACATTAATTGAAGCTGCTCAGGAAAACTGCCTCGTGTCGAGATGCAGAGTTAGGAGCTAGAGCGGCTTTCTGCTTCCTGATCCCGGTTTGTGTGTGCATCATCCTGCCACAGAAATAGTAATGGGCAGGTCTGCTCTGTGCTGCTGGCTTAGCCTGGAGCTCTCCAGCTGCTGCTGCAGGCACACAAGCAGCTTCGTGTTCAAATGCACTTATGACACAGCTTTCTTGTGCAGCATTCCCGTTTGTAAAGGAACTTAAAAGCTGATTTTTTCCAATCTTAGTTGTAAGATTATGGTGTTGGAGAGATCGCAACCTTGTGTATCGCACCTAAGAATGTTAATAAGATGATTCTTTTGTTTTAAAATGGAGCTTGGAGCCTTCAGGCTGCTCTCTGCCTTCTTCTATAGCAGTAAAATAGGTGAGTGTCACCACACAACCTCAAAGGAAGAATGGCAAGTTCTGTGAAGGCTTTAGATACCCTGCAGGGAAACTCTTCCCTGGACACAGTGGGGGATCTGCAGGAGGAAGTTGGTTTTCTGTTTGCTCTGTACACTAAATAGGCTCCAGGGACACACAAAGGTGTGGAACATGGATTAACCGTCCTCTTTCCTGAGTAGGGTCCTGTAGAAAGCTGGTGGTTGGATTTTTTTAAGGTGCTGGAATGAAGTGTAAGGGAGTGCATGTCTGCATCTGCTGTTTGCAGGCTGATCATCTTCGGTGGCTTTATTTGCTTGTTTTTAACCCTAATTCATGGAGCCAGATGATCACCCATACAAAATTGTTTGTACACGAAGAGGGAGAATGAAACTGATATATTTTGCCAGTGGGCTTCAGCAAGTTCAGTTCTAGGTTTGTGCAGAGAAATGCTCAAGGGGAGCTGCGTCTCTTGCCCTGAGATTAGACTCATCCCTGTTGTATCTGTTTGATGCAGTTCGCAGCTGGTTTCCCCTACATTTCATACTTTTATATCCTGGTAGAGCTCCCTGAAATCTGCATACTGCCTGTACGTTACAACATTCAAAATAAGGGATAAATTCCTTCTGTTCTTGCTGTGATGATCCCAGTTTGCAGGAGGTCTGGCCCAGTAATTGTGAAAGTATTTATTTGACATTGGTTCTCTAGGAGTGGTTTGCCTGGTCTTAGGTTTTGTCATGTTAAGCACGGCAGCACATAAATCTCAGGAGGTCATAGGTGTAGAGGGAGCATTTGGACTTGTCAAATTCTCATGTTTAAATCAAATATGTAGAAAAATGTGTTGCTTTTTCAAAAGAAAAGTGTTCTTTCAGTTGTTTCCAATCTCTCAGTCACTGCCTTTACCGGTTTAGAGCAAATATTAAAAATTTCAGAAAAAAAATAGGCTAAACTCCCCACCTTTTTAATGTGTATTTGTTTCAATTGCTGCTAAAATGTGGCATCTCACACAGAAAAATATCTGTCCAAAGGGCTCATTTGTGAACACTTACAGGGAGCTGGATAATAGTTAGTGATAATACTTCCAGCTCTGTAATCTCAGTCTCAAATTCTCAAATTTCAGGGCTCTATGCTGAAATATTTAACCCTTTGGTGAGAAAAGGATGCAGTCCAAGGGGAGTAATTAACAAGGTAGCACCTTGCTCCTGCAGCAGCAGCAGTGTGTTCCTTCCTCCCTGCTATCGAACTGCTGGGGTTTTAAATGCAACCTCATTGTCAGCAGCATAGAGGCAAGAGTATGCACTGAGCTTTGTGTGGCTATTGATATCCAGGGAGGTGTTTTTATGTGTACTCAACCAGAGGTATGTTCTTGAAATATTAAAAACTGATGAAAGGGGAAGAAATCACTTCCTGTAAAGGTCACAGTTTTCTCTGTATTTGATATTTTACTCAGCATCTAAACTCCTGAATTTATCCAGGAGTTTTATTCACAACACCTCAGTTGTGAATTAGTTTAAATTTAATAGAAGAAAGACTTGGCCCCTAAAGATGGGAAAGAAAATTTGCAAATGTGAGTCCTGCATGTTTAGAAATGGAAGTTTACTGAGGTCCATGATTTTTCTTGATGTAACCTGGAGGCTGCTTCTCATACTTCCAGTTGCAAGAATACAAAAAGTATTCCTTAGGGCCTTTACTCCAGTCCCAGTCACCTACTCAAAGAGAAGCACTGCAGGCTATAAAGTCCCACTGAGGACTTGGGGACTCTCCTCTCCTCCCTTGGGAATCTGAACTGCTGAACTGCTTCCGTATTCCTTCCAACCTAAGATTGTGCGAGAGCTAGAAGTGGTGGCAGAGAAGCAAAAGCTCCTTGCTAGGTGGGTGTCCCTGCCAGCTGCAGGCTCTGTGTCTGGGGACTGACTTCCCAAGTCAGGCTGTCCCCCACCATTACACCAGAGAAAGTTGGTGTGGAAAGTTGGATAATGTGCTCCTCACTCAGCGTGTAGTTGCTCAGGGTTATAAAGCAGATGGCTGGAACTGAACCACTGACTTGAGGCTGCCTAGCTTTTGTTTTGCAGCTGAAATTTCTGCACTGTCCCTATTTTTAGGGTTTGGGTGTTTGTTTTGGTGGGGGTTTGTTTGTTTGGGTTTTTTTTTAACAGCTGTATTATTTATATTGCTGTACTATCATGGGTATAACATGCAGTCTCAGAACTCACAGCAGGCATGTCATGTAAAGCTCTTTCCTGGGGCATTACCTTCAAGAGAATGGCAAGAAGATCCATTAAGTTCCAGCACCAAAGAGACTGAAATAATTGGATGAGGATGCATCTCCTATGAGGAAGATGGCAGAGACTGTGAGATGCTCCTGTGTGGCCGCGGACTGGGCGGTCAGGGCGCCGCATTTCCGCAGGCTGCTGATCCAAGTGACAGGCAAAAGCAGGGCCAGCCCTGAGGGCACACGAAGGCACAGCCTGTCAGAAGCCATTCTGTGGCGTTTTCAGCCTCTCTCTCTCTGGTTGAGGCCCTCATCTTTCCCAGAGAATTAATCCTCTAAGGATCTGTTTTCCAGTGATTTTCCTGCCTCCAGCAGCAGGTGAGGTCCCATGCAGCAGTGGAGGTGGCCAATGGGTTCTTCAGGGGAGGGTACAGCGAGGTCATTTGTTACCTCTGCTGATGGTGCTGGGGGAACAGATACCAATGTGAGTGTTTCTGTGATGTGGAAGAAAGGTAGGGTGTAGAAAAGAATGACAAAAATATTGAGTCTGGACTTTTTATATAAGATAGAGTGGCATCTCATTGAAATAAATCACGAGTGCTTCTTCCCAGGGTGGAAATACAGGAGAATAAAGATCCCTCCAAGGGAGAAAGCCTGGGAGAACCAAGGGGTCAAATCAGCACCTTCCTGCCAGGCTAAGGTGCCTGTATCACTCAAAGGCCTGGGGTTGCCTGTAGCCATCTCCAGCAGGACATGTCCCCCAGCTTCCCAGTCATTCCTCAGGCGCTGTCTTTGCAGAGCTGCTTTTTTTGGAAGCACAGCAGCCATCATGCTCATTCTTCCCAGGGCAGCTCTGGAGACTCAGGATTATTTTCCCATCATTTTCCCATTATTTCCCCGTATTTTTCCACCCCGTTATGCAGAAATGGAGCATCCTCAGGAATGATCTGTCATGTTTTGCCTCTGTGTTGGCCTTCTCCAAGGGACAGGGAGAAGTAGCTTCCATCGTTTTGCAAGCTGCACCCTGAGGCACTTTGTGCAGACACCGTACAGCTGGTGCAGTGCTGAACCCCTGCTCCAGCCCTGTACTGACCCAAACCTCACGCCTCTGAAAACACTGCCTGTGTTGAAGGGTGGACTTTTAGCACTGGTCTTCATTTACACCATGATTAAACAAAAGGACTACTGTTAAGTGCTGTCAAAAGCCAGAAAATCATGAGGTGTAAATTTTGTGTCTTTATAAGCAGAACAGACTGTCCCCTGATCTCCCAGGAAATGAGGGCCACAACTCTCCTCTCAGCTGGTATTTTTCTTCCCCAGGAAAACCCCTAGTTTGGTCTTTCCAAAGTCCTTTCCCACCATTATCAAACCTCACATGGTTTGATAATGTGACTTTGTCGTCTCTCTGCAGAAACCAGTGGCTTTGCAACCCCACCACTGTTTGATTAAAAAGCAAATATTTCTCCTATGCCCAAGGCAAAGCGTTGCTGCAGAGCCATCATTCACCAAGCAGGAGTTTTTTGTGCAAGTGGTTGTGGCCTGTTGGAAAGTAACCCTCATTGCCATATCCAAATGTGTTTAGCCAGAACAGGCCAAAAAAAACCTAATAAAAATCTGAGGTGTACGGGAGAATTAAAGAACAGTTTGTCAGCTTTAGGAGCTCCAGGGAGATTGTTTCTCACAGCAATTAGGAGACAAGACATTGATGGTGCTCGTCTGATTTAAAGCATTAGAACTTTGGAGGGGAGAAGTGTCCAGGTTGGGTTGGAGCAGAGGTTTATGCTTCTGGTCAGACCACAGAGAGGCAGGTGGAGCACAGGAAAAGGGGGACACAATTCTCAGGTCTGGGTCACAGCAGTTGGTTAAATGATCTTTATTTCTCCTTTTTTTTTTCCCTTTCTTTTTTTTATTTTCCACCTTTTGGCAGGAATTTTATGCAAGTCACACTGTGTGAAGTATGAGATGTGGAGATGATGCACTCCTGGCCATGGATGCATCACTGAGTTCTTAACCCAAATCCCAGCCTTTACCTGGCATTTTTAACAATATCCAAATGGCAGACTCAGGGCTTCGACTCAAACAAATGCATCATGAAAAAAAATCAAGTGTGGGAAAGCTTAGATGAAGGCCAGTTAATTAACCCTTTGAAGCCTGATGTATTGAACAGTAGTTTGTCATTTGTCTTAATCATTATTGCATGACTGGCCTTTAATACCATTTGGCACCAGTTTCGATTTTCTTAAGAGATGGCATCACACGTGGTTTTGCTCCTTGTTTTTTGTTGGTGAGTTACCTGTGGAGAATCTTTATAGATGGCATTTCAGGGTTTCTCTAAGAGGAAGAAATTACAGCTGTTAGGTGTATTAAGCAAAAATTAAGACATTTCACTGCATTATACAGCCTGTCTCCTAACAGAAAAGGGAGATAGGAATCTCTTTTTCCATATTGTATTTGAAAAGAAACCTCTTCTTAGCCTTTAAAAAAATTCTTATTGACCTTTCTTCCCCTGAGCATTTTCCAGGTCTCTGGCTGCTGCCCAAACATTCTCCCCTCCCAGTGTTACATCCGGTCACAGATCCTTCTCATGCACCCTCTGCCTGCCAGTTCCTTCTTTAAATACTTTTGGCAACCATCCATGCCCTCACCCTGTGGCCCTGGGATTTCATGGTTCCCCTCTGATCTCAGGCCCTTCAGCAATACTGAAACGCACCAGAGAAGCTCCACCAGAAACTGCAGGACAAATGGCACGTAGCTCCATCTGAAAATAAAGTGACAATGCCTGCAGCAGAAATCAGCTACTGTGCAAGTAGAAACTGTTTTGTGTCATGGACTGGCCGAAAAATGGAAGTTGTGAAGAGAGCAGGGAAAAGGTGAGTCACTCTTCCTGTGCTGGCAAAGAGGGAAGATGAATCGTCCTTCCTGGTTTTAATGTTGGTTGTTTGGGATTTTTTTTCCCCAGTTTGCTGCTTTCCTGCTCTCTGGAGGTGGATGAAAAACTTCTTGATAAGAATTAAAAAATAAATCTGTTCTGAGTTCATACTCAGGAAGCTGCTTTAAAAACCAGTCCCACAGAAAAGTTAGTAAATCAATGAGGAATAAGCTATGTCCTTTCATAAACAGTGTGAAAAAGCAATGAAGTGTCTTGGTGTCCTTGAAAAAACAGCAAGACATGGTGGTAACTCCCACTGCAGTGATCCCTGCAAAACAGAGATGGGATGGGAGGCCCAGGGGCTGGAATTGCTAATAGACCTGGGCAGGGAGGCTGCTGTGACAGCTCCAAGCAAGGGTAGATGATTACCTGTATGGCTCATCTCAGTGGAGGGGTGGCTGGGAAGATTAATGCACAATTATGGATTCTGGTTATGTCACTGTAAAGGTTAATACACACCAAAGTGTATCCAGAAAAGTTTCTAAAAAAGGATCTTGAGCAACCAGAGTGGGCTCTGGGACAAATAACCTGAAGGATGCTTCAAATTTGTGAGGAACCTGAAGCAAAGTTCCAAGGATTTTTCTTTTACCTGCTATTCAGAGAGAAGCTGTGTTATTTTTAGAAATCAATGCCGAGGCTGTGACATCTATCGCATGCCCAGGAAGATGGAAACTGAGTTTGAGGGTGCTCTCCTGGCTGAAATCCATGAGGAGAGATGTTTTAGGGATTAGTATCACTCCATGTGACAGGGACTCTCCTGCAGAATTGCCAGGAAAGAGGTAACAAACTTCCCTCCCTCGAGCTGGCTGCTTCCTGCAGACTGCCATGCTGCTCCCTTTGAACCAGGCAGGAGTTTTGACACCAAAATATTTAAGTGCTGTTGGGTGAGCATCTCGCAAGCCTTTGATTACAGCAGTGCAGTGCTCATTAGACTGGCTTGTTTTAGCAGCTGTCCAACACAGGAGAAAAGAGAAATCATTAGAAGTAAACTCTGTGTTGCTGTTTCAAATATTATGAGCCATCATTGTTTTGACAATCTCGGAACAATGGCATGAATGGGCTGAGTAATGTGACCAAGCGTCCAGAAAAGCCTTATTCCAAAAAACAAGGAATCACATGATACCCCATGAGATGGGGTGTTTTGCCAAATTACTGCTTCAGGGGAAGTGAGAACAATTTCAGTAACTGGAATGTTGCTTCATCAGTTTCAGACAGTCAGGATTCCCATTGCCCTTTCTTCCCCACCTCCCACCTTGCTGTTTTCATTTTTAATTGGTGATGTCTACCAAAGGCTAGTGGTTACCTCTCTTTGCTGCCTGAGGAGCCTATTTTTTATCTTTTAAAGAGCTTAAAAAACACTCAGAGGAAAATGGGAAGGCTTCAGTGCCTCTTTTAACTAGGAGCAGACAATCCTCTAGAGTCCAATGCAGGCATCAAGGGGCACTTAGGAGTAAGACATCACCACAACAGCCTTTCAGTCTCTGTTGGATTCACCTTAATGCACAATTCTCTGTTTTGTGCCGTGTGAGACACAAGACCAAAACATCAGCAAACTCAACAAGGACAATTGTTTTTTGGCATGGCAACGCAGCACGGAGCCTTTCATGTTGCGCCTCTAGAACTCACGTCCAAAATGGCCAACAAATGTGTTGGAGCCTTGCGTGCTAGAGACAAAAAATGACCACCTGCAACAAGCTGGAGGTAGATCAACCAGCTTATGCCACCTGCAAAGATTTGAAGATGTGATTTTGTCCTCTTCACCATGCACACAGGTCATGGAATTAATTATATGGTTCAGTGCTGTTTAAATACAGTCATAACTGTGATTGCTTGGACCACATAGATGCTGCAGCACTGTTTTATAGCATGTAGTAGTTCTACATTAGTGCAGCTAAAACAGTTGGGAAGGATTCTTTTATTGAGACTTTCCTATAAATGTCTGATTCTGTTTCTTCGTGACTGTTTGAGCTCTCTATTCCAGCTGCTGCCTTCTATGAAGTGTGGCTAATAACAGCACCAGGAGCAGCTGGATAATTAATTCCTTAACAATTGTAAAATGCTCTGGTATGAACAGAGGAAGATTTTGCTGTGTATTTCTCCTTGGTGTTTCTAGGCTGAGTATGCCATTCCTTGAAAGCAGCTGATTTCTGAATAGAAACAGAAAAGGAAAATAGAAATAAAAATGTTGTACCCTATCTCTCCCCTTCCCCCATTCATTTCATAATGAAGCAGGGACTACCATGGAATATTTTAATTTTAACTCTGGATAACAGAATCTTGGATACACATTTTTTGTGTCTTTCCAATGGTAGGTTGAGCAGGATTGGACAAAGACCATCACTGCCACATGGGATCTGGTCCTGTTGTGAGCTGACAGGGGTGTTTTCATTTTCCCTGGACACTGCTCAGTGTGGAGACACCTTTGGTCACCAACCTGCCCATAGGTGCCCATAGTTATCAACCAATGCATGTGGAGTGATCTCATGCAGTTTCGAAAGTCTGACAGACAGAGTTTTGTCTTGGCTGTTCAGGCCACCATGAGGATATTTAGAGGTTGACTGGCCATGGACACGTATATCCAAGCATCTTAAAGTCACACCTGATTTCTTTATATTTAAACATAATCCAAGGAAAATGAGGGACCATTTTCATGAAATAATTCTTTGATAAAAATGATGAATGGAGAAAGAAAGAACCACTACAAGAAACACATAAATTAATATACAAACATCCTCTAACTGCATTGCACCATGAAATCCCAACTTGCTTCCATGGTGTGAAGATTGTTATACCTGTGGATGCCACACTAAAACCAATTAGTTGCTTGGCCATTTGACGTCCTGAGCTTACGCTGCTCCTATTCAGCGATTCCTTTCAGTGTCTTCCTGTGTTCCCAGCCATGAACTTGTGATCCATGCTGAGAGAGAAGCAGCATGGGGCATATCCAAGCTCCCCTTGTGCAGGGGTCACCCCATCTGGATAGATGTATCTGGGCTGAGAGCTGCAAAATGAAGAAAACTTCTGTTCCTTGCCCACACCTCTGTTATAATCCACAAATGTTAAAAAGCATCCTTGCTGAACCTCTGGACACACAAGTGTGGTGGATGAGTGGAACATGGTGACAGTGGGACAAGCTGCAGCCAGAGATGAGAGCCCAAGAGATGCGGCCAAAACTGCTCCATGATGGGAGTTTTGCTCAGAGATCCTCCTGGTGAGTTTTGGTGGTGAGGAGCTGGGTGTTTCACAGTATGTGCCAGCTGCAGCTCTGCTCCTTGTAGGGGGTGCCTGGAGGCTGGAATCCTCCGTGACAAGTCTGATGGCAGCCGTGAGTGGGAAGGGTCCATGGGAGGTTCATGTTTGCTCTGGAGCTTGCCTCCTATCTGCCAGCCCGGTGATGGGCTGCTCCTGGGGTAGGGAGCTCTGCTCTGAGCCCCGCAGCAGCATTCCCAGGATGGCCAGGACTTCCTGCAGGCCCTGGCCAGTGTGAGCACTGCACCCCCGGAGCATCCAGCAGTGCCTTGCCAGCCCCTCCAGCCGCAGCATCTCCTCCAGCTCGGCAGGAGCCAGCGCTCCTGGCACATCCTGCTTGTTGGCCAGGAGGAGCACAGGGATGCCAGCCATGCCGGGGTGGCTCAGGGCCTCCTTCAGTGCTGCCATTGCTTCGGCCAGCCGGGCCATGTCTGTGCTGTCAAGCACGAAGACGAGGGTGTTGATGTCCTCCAGGTAGTTGGGCCAGCTGGCCCGCAGGCTGTCTTGTCCGCCGACATCCCAGAGGGTGAAGGATATGCCACAGGGTGTTTTCAGAGACTCCACGTTGAATCCCACTGTGGGGCAGGTCTCCACAGCCTGGCTGCTCTTCAGTTTGTACAGAAGGGTGGATTTGCCAGCAAAGTCGAGCCCCAGCATGATAACTTGAGCATCTCTTTTCCGCCAGCCTTTGGAGATCAGCTTCCCCATCAAGATACTGCCACAGCTGGGGGTGGGGGGGAAGCAGGGAGGGGGAAATGCAGCCAAAAAAATTAGCAAGCAAGTGTATTTCCTCAATGATGTCAGTCATTAACAGAGGGCTCAGTCCTGCCTCTCTGAAAGAGCACCTTAGGTTTGCTGAAGAAACGTGCGGGCTGCCGGCTTTTGCTTCTCTCTGTAGCTCAAGTGAGGTGAGAGTGATTATTTACGAGCAGTGCAGCAGAGCCAGGGAGTGATGTTCAAACCAGCAGTTTCCACACCCCTGCTCCGCTGCCACTCGCTTCTTTTCATGCAGGACCCGAAGCGATTGATGCAAAAGAGAGCTAAAGATTTTGCAGGAAGAGGTGGGGAGACCGTGGAGTAAGTTTCCTCCTCACCACATACATAAATAAATGAGCTTCTGTTCATTGGCTTGTCTAGGAGAAATCCACCCCCGGCAAGACAGGACAAGGAGGAACCCGGGCTTCAGACCAGGATTACTCCGGGAATTTGCTGAATCACAGCTCAAGGGTGGGGATTTAAAGCTTCTTGAGCAACAAGACGATTTTTCTGCCAGTCTTACATTAAAAAGTACAAAACAAATCACTGTATCATCAGCTTTTACTACCTTTTGTGCAAATGGTAGCAACAGCAATTTTAAAAAATGCACATAAGCATGTTTTTTTAATGTCTCATTGAAATACAATGAGTCAAAATTACATTCCCAGGGCAAAAATCCATAAAAATGTTTACATCAAAGTATTTATGGCATTTTAACTTTTTCAAGTGAAGCAAAGTCAGTCCTCTGTGACCGAGGGCGTACAAAAATCCCCTAAAAGAACAGAAAACTGTTTAGCAAGACAGCACCCCGTGCACTTTACATGCCAGAGACAAAAATGTGCTGCTGCAACAACTCCCAGACTCGCTTGTGCAAGAGCGGCTGAGGACAGCCAGCAGAGTCCCAGCAAAACCAGTATTTATTTCCCTTCTTTCCTGGTTGGCTTTTGCTCCTAAGAGGCTGCTCAGAGGTGTACAGAGCTCACCTCACAGCAGTAAGGTGGAGCTGCTCTCTAGCCACCGTTGTATGAGAAAGAAATGGGATTCATCCCTGCTTCCCTGGGACCACAGGGGAATTTTTAACACATCTATAGGAGATGCAGTTTCCCCAGCAATAATCTCCACATGACAGCTCCACGTCACAAGAATTGCTGGGGATGAAGTTCAGCACAGCACGTGGAAGGGACTGTCTGGTCAGTTGGTCACTGAGAGGCAAATTTCTTCCTCTGGGGGCACGATACTTCAGTTTTCCATCTTTTACAGAAAGGAAGATCCATGAGAAAAAAAAAACAAACAACAAACCAAGGAGTCCAGCCCACTTAGGCTGCATGGGATTGCAAGGGGTGCAAAACAGACCATGTTTTGCAAGGTGCCTCTGTGATAAATGTCTCTTCCATGGTTAACCCACAGAGCTGGTTGGCACCAAGAGCCTCCACAAGATTTATGCAGCTTGTGGATGTGTAAGATGGGTTTTAACAACCGTAGGACACCAGGCTGGAAGTACCTCCAGGATCGTCTGGTCCAACCAACCTCCCGAGGCAAAAGCATTGTCTAAAAGAAGCTCAGTACCCTCTCCAGCCAAATCTTAGGTGTCCCCAGGTGCTGGGGAACACACCACTTCCTTGGGGAGATTATTCCAATGGCAGATTGTTCTCCTTGTGAAAAGTTATCCTCTTGTGCACAATCAGAATCTCCCCAGGAGTAAATTGTACCCATTACTGCTCAGTTTTTTCCATACACTCCTTGTAAAAAGAGATTCTCTATCTTCTTTGTAAACCACCCTTTAAATATTAGAACACAATGATAATGACTTTCATAAGGCTTTTTTTCTCAAGATTCAACAATAAAATCGTGTGGCATATGTTCACGTGTGATCTTTTCTAAAACCAGTCTGTAAGAGCAAAATCAGCAGAACAGTCTCTAGATGTGTATAAGAGAGAACTGTAATGAGCAGTGGATTCTGGCCCTTCAGGTCACTGCTTGCACACCCTGAAGTGTGTGCTGCTGCCTGAGGGTAATCTTTTTGTCCAGGTTCTTCACTTTTTAAAATAAATCCTTGATCTGCTTGTTCACCATTTTGGAATAACCTTCCTTCCCATATTTCATTGTCCTCTAAGATCAGTATAGTTGCTATTTTTATACATAACAGTGGGTCAAGTGAATGGTGTCTTGATCTTTTCATGTTTCTCCTGCCTTTGCTGCTGCTCATCCTCTCTGAGATTTGGCAGGCAGCGGTGACACACATCTGTTTCATCTGACCAGACATGCATAGTAGCATAATTTCTTTCAAGTAAATTAAAATATAGGTACAGGAAGCGGGGGTGGAGACTCAGTGAATAATTGAGCATTTGAAATATGATGTGATGGAGTCTTTGACTGCATCACTCCCTCACATGCTACAGAAGAAGGCTCCTTCTAAAAACAAAAAAGAAAGGAAAAGGGAAAGGGGAAAAGGAAAAGGAAAAAGGAAACAGAAAAAGGAAGAAATAAAGCCAGAATAAAGGATGCAACTAAGCCCAGTTTTACTGATGATTCCCTTCAGGTTTTCTATGGCACAGAATACAGTAATTCATGGGCAAATAGAGAAAACTCTATGTTATTTTTTTTTACATGCTTGTACCCTATGTATTGAACCTATTTTCTTTCTTCCTAACAATTATTCCAAATACAGGGTGCAAACTGTGCTTACAGAGCCTGTTCCGCCCACAGCTATGTTACAAAAGCCTAGTATTTCCAATAAATAATACATAGGAACAATTACAAGTCTGTTTAAGATAGAATGAAAGAAAAGAAAGTAAAGCAGATAAGATGAGTTCTGAGTGCATCTATTGCTGGAACAGAAAGGCCAGGTACTAAATAATTCAGACATCGTGTTCAGAGACAAGGACAGCCCCTATTCAAGCTGTGTCTTCTGTGGACAGAATAAATGTTCTTGTCTTGTGTTTCATGTCCCCAAATTCTCAGGAGCAATGCTAATTCCATTTATAGTTTCACAGAATTTCAGTCAATTTATTTGTTTGCTGTTTTTTAGGCATGCATTTCTCTGCTTCCTAGATATTCATCCCAAAAAAGTAATAATAAGTACTAGTAATATAAGAGAGACTCCCCCCTCCTTCCCATGCCCCAAATATTCCAATTACAAGGAATTTGTCCTGTAAAACAGGACAAAATATTAACTCACATTTGTTTCAACCTGTGCCACCTCTTTAGAAGGCAGCTCCAGGGAGACAGCCCTTCACAGAGCCAGGAATAACAAGTGTAGTGCTGGTCCTTGTTGAGTGTTCATCCAAATGGCTTCTGCTTGGAACAACAAGTACATCTCAGTCCAGCGAAGGCAGAGCGTGCCTCCCCATCCAGACGTGCTTGTGTCCCTGAGAAAGGCCACCAAAGCCACCGTGCACCCAGCCCTGCCGGTGCTTCCTGCAGGGTCTCCTCACTAAATCATATGTGGAAGGACCACGCACAGAGGGCATGTTCAGACCAGCAGCTGGTGAGAAAGCCCGCTGGGAGCTGAAAGAGGCCCTGGACACAGGCAGATGTATTGACCTGTCTGCTGCTGGCAGTCACCATTGAAGGGGACTTCTCTGCGTTTGGCCTGTGAGAGTTCCTTGTGGACCTGCTGAGATCACTGGATTTGACCTAGCCAGGGCCCCAGGCTAAAACCACAGCAAAGCCAAGCACGATGGTTCAGACTTAGAGAAGTTTGGCCTTTTTCTTTCCTGCATCCTGCTCCACTCCTCTTGCTCTGCCCCCAATTTCTGGCGTGCCCGCAGGAAACTCACTCCTGCTAACAGACCCGTGCCAGTTCACTTGGCACGTGCCCAGGAAGCTGCCTGTTCCGTCAGCTGAAGGCAAGCTGCTTCCTCCCGAGACGAATTCCCAGAGGCTTGAAACACGGCTTAGCATAGTCTGAAAGTTACACAAGACAGCCACAGGCTACATCACGCCCTAGAAAAGCCTGCCCGCAGTGATGTCTCTTGACAAGATATGATTTGAATCAACACCCTAAAGTTCAGAACGACAAGACTCACACAACAAAAGACACAGCAGATGTTAAGCACCTGTCCTGCAGGTGCCCATCAAGCACTCTGAGAGGTGTTGGTGCCTCCAGGGCATTCCTGGTGGGGTTGGAAATAGGACATTTTTGTCACAGTCCAGGTCGTCCTGTGGTCCTTGTTTTCCCTTCATTTCCTGGACAAACATTTGGTGAAGGAAAATGGGTTTTGGTAATATAACTGGCAGCAGATAGGCTATCAGCTTTGTGCTTTCCAAAGTTAACTCTTTCCAGTAGGGAGTGACTCTAGCTGGAAATCACAAAAATTCACCTCTACACCCTTGCTGATGCCATGTCATCGTTCCCAAGAGATTCCTGTCTCTTTTCAGTCCCCACGTGTCTGGCCTGCTGGCACCTGTGGGGCTGACTTTCAGTGGCACTTAGGAAAACTCAGCAGCAGGCCCTGGCTTTCCCAAGAGAAAGCACCTTTTCTTTCTAAGGACAGCTCTATGAACAATTTCATGTTCTCAGAGAAGGACTGATAGAGGTTTTGTAAGCATCTTGTGTTCTCAAAATAACAGATACTGTTTTTCACTTTATCCTTGTGTGTATTCTCAAAATATGCTCTCTCTATCTCATCCAATGGTGGTAGAGAGGCGTTGTGCCATTTAACCAATCAAATAACTGTTAGCGAAAGACCCTATAAAAGAGCATAGATTTTACAATAAAGTTGCCTTCTGATTCTTTGGAATTCTGAGTCTTCTCTCCTCATTCTATGCCTTACAGTGACAGGGACCCATCCCTGTGTTGGAGGATGGCATAGCCCCTAGGACACAAACATGCCCACGGGTGTGAGGTCCTGCTCAACGCAGATGCCTGATGGCCAGGGCTGGTGGTGCCCCTGCATGTGCCCAAGCCTGCCTGCTCCCTGGCTGGGGACAGTGGGACAGGTCCTGACCATCAGACCCTGCCGTAACTCCCTGCATTGCACCCTGACAACAAGGTGAGTGTGGAGAAATACGGCACAGAGCAAAGACTTTTTCCCTTGTGTTCTCATCCCTTGGCTGTCAGGTGCTTCAACAGCAGGATAACGTGGAAAGGAAAATTATTTGCCTTGCTTTGATTTCTGTTTGAATTACTATGTCTTTTGTATATGACTGTAGAATATTTTTCATAAATACTATTACTCTAGTCTCTGAATTCATAATTTCCAAAGCTGTTTAGAATTTCATCAGGATGCAAGTCCTCTCTCAAGACATACCTAATCAAGTGCTACCTAAACTGTTTTAGTTTTTCCCATATAAATTGGCAGTGCTCTGTATTCTTCTATATCACTGAAACCTTCATTCTAGGTCCTTCTTCGTACATCTTAAATTCTCAGATCTCTTCCTCCTTGACCCCTATCATCTTAATTTTATCTCCTCAGGACAACTTAAAACTACGCTTCTTTGGCATCCTTACCTATCCTGACACCATCATTCCCTTTCCCGATATCATTAACTCTTTTTCTTGCAGTTTGTCTCTATTTCAGCTTAGGTCATACACTCATTTATGCCACGTACTGCACACAAGCCATTTTCATAGAAGCTAATTAAAATACAGGTCTGGCTATCGTGAGAGGCCTTAAGCTCGATTCTTCATTATTATTAATGCTTCTAGTTGAAGAGAAAAAAAAAAGACCAAAAAATGTGCATGCTTACAAAAACATCAATGTTGCGTGTGCCAAAAAAAGGCTCCTGTATCCTAATATTTCCTTCTCCATCTGTTGAATGCAAAAGCCATGAAGCAGGGACTGGCTTTTGGGGAGCTTTTTTTAGAATCCCTTTGGTTTCTATCCAGAGGAAGCCCTAAAAATACTATCTAATGATGCTTAACTCTACTCCCTATCTGCACTAAATATAATACAGGTAATATCTTATCTGTTACTTCTATGGAAAGTAAAAATTTATACTTTGGAGGTATGTTGGGGAAATTCATCTCTCCAGATTAGTCTGGAGGAAATCCTACTTTGCAATACACAAATCCAGTTCCCTTTAAGGTGGCCTTCCCTTGTTCCAGTTCCTGAGGAAGAATATGGGATTAAAATGACAGTGCAAGCATGGACCTGAAAATGTACTTTGTGCTACTTGACAGGCTCCAGAGCAACAGCGGAGTCTCACTCTCAGTGCTGCTAGATTCAGGAGGTTTGGATGCAAAGTTTTGTTTTATCCTTTGTTTCTAATATTTGTCCTAGCTTGCCTGTTTAGGACATTTTGTACCAAGAAACAAAATTTACAGAAAAGGTGCTGGAAATTATCAAGAAGAAGAAAAGCTACAAACTGTTCTTTACTATATTTCAAACTGTTCTTTACTACATTGTTTGGTAAAATGGAAGAAAGTGACAAAAACTCGTGAAATTACACAAGTTGCATTTTATCTGTCTGGCCACAGAGTGTCAATGTTTTCCCACACATTTCTCTATGGAGAGCCTACCACCAGCAGAATCAGCTCCTGCCAAACAGCAGATGTCAGAGTTCCTGCTTTCATTTCGGGGGAGACCCTTGACACCCTTTTGCAGGTGGATCACTTTGAAACAGGTTTTGCTGAACAGCAGCTGTAGATTTGTTTTGTGTGCCACAGGAAGCTGATGGTGAGCCCTGCTGAACAGAACTGGAGTGAGATGTCAGCCCCACGCAGGTCACATCTAGCTCCAGATTGTTTTCACATCAGATTTAGCTGGCATTATATCCTAGGATTCCGCGGTTTGAGTGAAAACAGTTAACCTACTGATGGAAAAAAATGCTGCTTAATGAGGAGAAAAACAAGAAACCCTTTGAAGAATTTTTTTTCTTTAATATCCTTTAACAGGTCACTGACAGTTGCCATCACAACTCTTCACCGTTTGTGGTCATTGCAGAGCTGCAGATACAGAACAAGCACTTAAATCCACAATTAACAAGATCATAAATTCCTGTAAACTTGGGTTTATCTATGACTATGCACACCTTTGTGACCTCTGGGTTTGACAACACATAATTAGGAATGAAATTACAGAATCAGGTTGCATCAGGGTTTGGGGTATAATTCCATGCCAAGGTATTCTCCATTTGGAATTTCTAGTGTCCCCACTTTGGTCACTTGAGGAAAGCCCTTCACAGTCACCTGCTACTGCTATCAAGAGATGTAAAATGAGGTTGTTGGTGTAAGAGAGAGGGATCAGCACCTGAGCTGACCCACCAAGGCCAGTAACGCACATTATCTGTGTGGTGTCTTGGGAAACAATTCCTTTTGTTCTACAAAACCTGCCTCTGAATAGCATTGCTTTGCCTGGTTGGCCTATTTAATGCTTTCATAACATTTCCAGTCGGTCATAACTTTTCCAAGATGGATATCAGGTTTCATAACCCTTTTCCTTGTAGAAAAAGAAATGTTAGAAAAAGGTTTCTTTTTGTTATTGCTGGCTTTTACAAAAAGCCACACTGAGAGAAAAAGAAATGAAACTAGTTATTTGCAAGATAATAAAATTATTTCTGCTCCACACAGAGCACTTTTGTAGCTGTTTCAGCTGCTCACAAAGCTCAGACACAACATAAACTGCCTGCAACTACTGTTTAAGGACTTATTGCACAATAAAATTAGTGGGGAAACTAACTAGTGATAACTATTAAGAAGAAAAATAAACCCATGTGACTAAAAAAGCCCCTGACTTGGAGTTTGTGTTCTGGTGCTTGTTAAAACAACTGGGTTTCTTCATATGGTAACTAAGCAGGGCTGCCTTGCAGAACTAAAATCACAGTTTTGTTTATGCAGCTCCACCTTTGCACCATTTCCCAGCAAGGTCAGGAAAGGCAGCTGCTCTTGACAGACAACTCCTTTGCGAAGCCACAAACACAAGCTGAAAACAAATGTTGTGTATATTCCCTTTCTGGCTCTTTTGGGCTTCCCATGGAGGCACTGGTGACACTTTTCCATGTATCTTAATTATGCCTTTTCTTTCTGTTGCTCCAGAATTCCCACAATGCATTCAGCAGTCCTTTCCTGATGCCGGCAGCACAGTAAGCAGCAACTTGGCAGGAAAATTCTCTTTCTACCCTGGACCTACCACTGTGCTTTCGTGGCCTTATATTCCAGAGCAGAATTTCTTCTGGATCACTGATTCCCTCTCAGAGCAACCCACCCACACTTGATCCCTGGGTTACTAAAATTGATTTTTATTTTCTCTTTTATTTTCTATTACAATTTCTTCTTTGAATTTAGCTTTATCTTAAATTGACCACCCTCAAAAGGAGATTGATACCTCCTTGGGTATTGACCAATTGAGTGGGCTTGATTTTACTGCTTTATGTTTCAGATCCATTGGCTCTCCACTCCCTGCAACCCCCAGCTGCCTTCTGGCCCACTGTAAGGAAAAAAAAGTAAATTTTGAGAAAGGAGGAAGCCATTTCCTGGTAACAGTTTTGTGTTAACAAAAGACTTCTCTTGGGAAGGCTGGTTTCCCATCTTCCCTTTCCTGGATCCTCCCTACTTGACCTGCAGGTGTTGAAACGGAACAGTAAAGGGACAAGACTGTGCCAATGCTAAGGTCTAGCAGGGGTTTATAGGCTGCCTAAATACTTTTGAATGAAAAGAAGTCGCTGAGTGACTGTGTCATGAGACCCTTAGCCCTGTCTCTCAGATCCATCTGGACTCAGGCCCTACTGGCACCAGCCTGGAGCAGCACCAGCAGCGATCCTGCCACAGGCGGGCTCTGCTCCCCCGCCCCGGGGCAGGGAGCCCGGCCTGAGCCACCTCGCTGTGCCCTCGGCTCCTCCGCCGAGGATGCGAGGGCAGACAGCTGCCATCAGTTCGGGAAGGGCATTGAGGTGCTGGACTGGGTCCAGAGAAGGGCAACGCAGCTGGGAAGGGTCTGGAGCGGTCTTACGAAGAGCGTCTGAGGGAGTTTAGGGTTGAGGGGATCGTCCAGCCTGGAGAAAAGGAGACTCGGGGGGAACCTCGTCGCTCCCTGCGGCTGCCTGACAGGAGGGTGGAGCCAGGTAGGAGTCGGCCTCTTCTCCCAGGTAATTTAGCGGCAGGACAGCAGGACAAAGCTTCAAGATGTGCCAGGGAATTTCTTCACAGAAAGAGTGACTGGGCATTGGAATGGGCTGCCCTGGGAGGTAGTGGAGTCACCGTCCCTGGAGGTGCGTAAGGAAAAGNGGGTGAGCAGCGCCCCCCCTCGCCGTCCCGTCAGGGCGCTGCGGGCAGCGGGCGGGCACCGCGGCTGTGAGGGGCTGCAGGGGTGGCTGTGCCCGTGCGGAGCGGGAGGGCGAGGAGAGCAGGGAGAGAGAGGGGNAGTGCCATGGCCTGGTTGACACGGTGGCGTTCGGCCAGAGGTTGGACTCCGGCTGGTACCAGGGTCATTTCCAGTCTCCTGCCCCCGCTATCCCGCGCTCCGCCCCGCGCCGGGCCGGGGGGGGAATAGCGGAGAAGGGGACGTGTCACGCGCCCGACACACCCGCGGCGCCCAATAGGGAGCAAGGAGCCGCCCACGTGACGGGGTGCGCGCGAACGGTCAAGAGGGAGGGGGGGCTCTCCCCCCTCCACCGCGCTCCCGCGTCCCTCCGGCGAATCACGTGATGCGGCGCTGCTCTGCTCCNTGATTTTTTCTTTTTTATTTTCCTGGTTCGTGGTGTTGTGGTTTATCCTTCCCTTTTGTCACCGGCTTCCTGGAGCCTGACTGAGGTACCCGGCTGGTCGGAGAAAAAAAAAGGGGCAGGAAAAACTCAAAGCTTTTTGTTTTTCCTCGCCCGGCTTTCTATGGACATTTACAGCGTTCGGCTTTTTAACGCGCTTCTTCTAAACTGAAGGAGTATTTGTTTTGTTTTTTAAAGGAACTTGCAGAGTTCCAGTTTAGAAAGTTCTTGTAAATTAATACTAAAGGACTATTTACCTGTTTTACAAGGAACTTGCAGGGTTCTGATTTAGAAAGTTCAAGTGACCCGTTTGTGCTGTCCTCTACTGACGAAGGTAAAATGGGCTTTAATTGTTCCGACAGGGGGTGGGATTAAGGAAAAAAGGGTACAAGACATCATAAATGGAAATGTGTTTGGAGCACGTAGTATTTTAGGAAAAAACTTTAGAAGCTGTTTGGAAGATGCATTCATTCTTTAGTGCCTTAATATGATTGTTTGCCCTTGAATGCTTATCTCTCTATGCGTCAGATTGAAAGACAGGCATTGCTTTAGAAGATGTCTTGTCCTCAGTGAATGGATTCGATAAGTTGCACTAATGGCTCAGCTTCGGGGAAAAAAAAAAGAAAATAAGGCGAAGTGTGGTTGTAATTACACTTTTGTAATTGGAGGTTTGTTATGGTAGGTGGATGACTGTCATCCTCATAAGAGTGGTTTCCTGTGGCTAAACCAGTCATGTTCAGTAGCGTTCACGAAAGGCTTGCTCATCCCTCTCAGGTGGTTGCTCAAAGCAAACAGGAGGTCTGGTTGTCAGCCCTTGGATCGGCAGTTCTTTCCTCCCCTGTATGGCTCATGAAAAGGCATCTGAAAGTAAATTGTGTAGAGGTTTGGAACATATGAGTTTTGACCCAGAAATTTTGCTTTCTGTAAGGTCCAAGGAAAGTAAGTTCAGGCACATATTTTCAGGGAGTGCAGTCTCTTCACTGGCAGGGAGAATGCCTCAGTAACATGACTTGGTTCATACATCTACCTAATATTATTAGTGTTGTTAATATAATGATAGTATATGATTTCCATATTCCTTCTTAATGCCGAAGTATGAAATCAAAAAAAGCAAACATAGACTGGGGGAAGATCAGTGTGATCTGGAGGATTTGATTATTCCTTGGTTAAGGTGTACTTCAAATTAAAAAGGGATTAAGTGTGCCAGTCACTCTGTGTTGTTCTAAAGCTAGATATCCCAGCTGTTGTGTTCTCGCTGATGTTCATAATTCCCAAAGACAATTAGGAGAAATTAAGGCCTGAGCCTGCAGTTTTTCTGTGCAGGAGTAGGTCTGCCTAGCTGGAATAAATTGCAACATTGGAACCTGAGGAGGGAGTGAAACAAACAAACGTGCGATTGTGTTCCAACAGCCTTTGCAAATAAGGGGATAATCTTTGAGGAGTTAACTGTAGGGTTTTTTTGCGAGGACAATTGGTACTGTTTTCCCGGTAGGATGTTGTGTTAGGCTATTGTTCTATCCAGCATGGATTTATTTAGCTGAACTATAAACTCTGTAGAACAGTATCTAAAATCATTTTAACAAAGCATTTTGTTAACGCTGCCTTTTTTTTTTTAAGGCAGGGATTCGTGTTTCTTTCATGTGCCACTGTGAATTGGCTTGCAGGCTTTTTGTTTAGTAAGCAAATTACTGAGGAGATGAATATGTAGGCAGCAGATTAACACAGAATTTTTGAGGGGCCTATGGCTCCAAAATTGTGTGGCTTTTTTAAATTGTGAGAAGACGTAGATGTTTTTTCCTTTAATGTTGCTGCCTACCCCGAGGTCAATTTCTGTCTCATCACAATATGTGGCCAGTTCAGTTTCCTTTCTTTTACAAGTTGCCTTTTCTTGCTTATTTTTAGCCTAAGTGAAATTCAAGGAGTGATCTCTGTTTCTGTTCCTGTTTGAATACTGAGGTTGTTGGATCATTTTGGAGGTGTCAGAGCCATGAGGTGTTGTTGATGTAAACTCCCTCTGCTGGTTCATTTTGCAGCAGAAATAAAGCTTTGTGTTGTATAATTGTTTATCTCTGCATCATGCAGAAGAAATTAACAGTTGAGAGGTGGCATGCAGTGTTTCTAAAAGCAACTCGAGCAACCAGTATAAGCTCAGGGGTTTTATACTCATAAGGTTTTTAATTGCAATTAACTTGAGAGCTGTGGGTTGATATGACAGATACTCCTCAGAGCCACTGCTGCCTTGTGGCACACAGAATCTGAGCAATAGCTTGAGAGCTAATATATTGGGAGAGCTATTAGCATGCAGATTAAAATACCTTAACTGGCTCCATCTGGTACATTTGCTCTTACAAACTTCTCAGCTGAGGTGCAGCCCTTGCACAGTGTGTGATGTAGCAGGGTCCTGTCAGGAAAAGTAAACAACCTGAGGTGTGGGACTGACACACTGCAGGAAGGGTGAGTGAAGGACGCTGGGTTTCTTTGTGCTACTGCTTGCTGTGCCATGTCTGGAGTCTCCTGGGTCATCAGCCTTTCATGGCAAGGTTTTGCCCAGAAGAAACTTCCTACACACCTTTCCCCCCCCAGATTCAGGCAAATGTTGTGCAGGGATGAAGCGTGAGTGTGGTTGGTGTGAGGGCTCAGTCACAATGTAAGGGGCATCACAGAGCATCTGCTCTTTTAGGAAGTGTGCTATATGTCTTACAGGATGCTAGAATCAATTTGGTTTCAGTTTTGATAACACTGAGTTACTTCACTGACAGCTCCATTTACAGTCCTACATTTAAAAAGAGATTTCTCAAATACCTTTTTTCTCACTGTAGACTTTTTTTTTCCCTTCCTGTGACTCCCAGAACTTTTATTGGAAAACTGGGAAGTTGGCTGGGGTTGTTAAGGAATCTGTCTTTAGAGAGAAAAAAGGTGGTGCTTCTACATAGGTGGAACACTTGTTTTCTGTGGAAAATGAAGAATAAATAGTTAAATCAGCTTTCTGTGCACAATTACAGTTAAGAAATAGTAGTCAGTGTATAAGGCCTAGAACTTTAAGGTTTGTGTGTAATTCCTCTCTCTTAGATAAAAGGATAAAGGAAAATAGCTGCTGTTGCTGCCATAGAACTGTTGAAAGTCAGTGATGATAGGAACTCCAGCAAATAGCAGCATCTCAGGACAGTAGTTAATATTTCAAGAGGAAGGAGGAGTGTGTCTTTGAGGAGAAACAGTACACATTACATAAAAGGCAAGAGAGCGTTTTTTGTTGTTTGTTTGATTTAAGGATTTTTGTGAACCTTCATTGGTTGCTAAACCTGGATAAAGTTTAAGATTGAGATTTATTAAAGAAACAAACTTGCCAGTGGCACATGAGTTGTCCTTAAGAACCGTTTGAGAAAAACCTCTGAAAGAACTGTAGAATTGTAGTAGCAGTTGAAATGGCTGAAAATATACGGCGTGGTTTTGGGTGAAGCAGTGTTAACACCTGTTAACAGTTGTAAGGATCTTCACCTGTGGGTGGAGTTAATTGCTCATACCTCCAATTTGAGAAGTCTTGTGTGCTTGAAAGCTTTTTTCTATCAGTATTAGTTTGTCTGACAAGATGTCAGGTTGAGCTGTGAAGTGTGGGAAGTACAGTGTAACTTGCATAAGTTTTGGAAGTGCTTGGAAAGGTTTTGTCAAAGAGCAGTGATTAACTGAGTCATACAGAGCAGAAGAGAAAGAAGTCAAATGGATTAGAGACCTAGTGCACAGATCAGGAAGGGAGAGAAAAGGCAACACATATTACACTTATTACTTTTAGAGTAGAATAGGTTCTCTGGGTGCTGTAAAACTTGTCAATTGGCTAGGATATTCTCTAGCAAAATAACATGTTGTCTTCCTGTCTTAAATTCACAGGTGATGCTGAAAATTACTTCAGTGAAGAAAATAGTTTTCTTAATATTCAGGTTGATATGTTTGTGCTTTGGCAGTTGTATATTATATGAGGCAAGCTAAATAGGTGAAGTCGGAAGGGACACTTCCTTGGTCTGCTCGAAAGAGCAAGTAAATGCTGCCTTGTTTTAATTGATTGATAGTGTCATACGTTAAAAGATTTGCTAAGGTGAGGTGACAAATATTAGCAGCTAACTGGCCTGTGCTTGTAACTGGACTAGAAATTAAGAAGGCTTAAGTGCATCCAGACCTGTTTAGCTGTGTAAAATGTGCTATGCCTTGGCATCAGGTAGACTTAAAAAAAAAAAAGCTATTCTACAAATAAATCCATTATGAATTTGCCATCTGGAGATTTCAGGTGTTTTCAAGACCTGCTTCAAATGTGAAATTCAGAGTTAAGTTAGGCTCTTAGTAAGAGGGGTGCCTGTAGAGCAGAGCAGAGTTTTTTGGATCAAGGTTATGAAGTCTGGTAAGGAAGCAACCCTGCCTGGCTTTGATGTTAGGTGGTTTTTTTTATGGACCTAATTCAACAGTGACCTCAGTGTTTCTCAAACTTCATTTTTCTTATTGTTGTTATTGCTACTTTTTTTTAAACTCCCTTCTTCCAAGAAACATTGCAATGAATAACAGTTGACTGCTGCTGTTAAGTGACTTTCTGAAGCCAAGTCTTGGTTGTCAGCACAGTTCTGAGAACCAATCATCAAAAGAAGAGCAGAGAGGCTGTCTTGTGTTCTCACTGTTATCCATATCTAGTACCTGGGCATCATCCAGAGGTAGCCTGACTTGAAAGCAACACAGCAAAGAATAGGGGGATTGGGTTACATTGAAGCAAACAAATGAAAAGGAAAGAACTAAATGTTGATGAGAGGATGGCATCTGGGTAGTGACTGCAATTCTTACCCATGGACTGATTCCCTGCCTTTTTGGTTTTTACTGTTTTATGATGATTTATCTTGTCACTGACATTCTGTGGAATTCTTCACCTAATGCTCTCCACATTTCACAAAACTTGCTGATGGCCCTGGGCATGGATCATAGATTGTAAGTGGCAGAGTCCTTTCAGGGTGCGAGCAATGTTATGTGCAGGGCTGAATGCTTCAATAAGCTCTGGATGTTTGTGCTGTCAGCTTTGCTCTTGAGCTGCTGCTGTTGTCCTGAGGAAACTGGGAAGAGTGACGCTGGAGAAGGATGGGTCGTGAGGATGGATTTGTGTTCATTGGCAATCATCTCTATACCTTGTCATGTTTCTGGCTGTTAATGTGATCCACCTTGTTTCCAAGTAACAGATTATGGCAATTTTACTTAATTGTTGTTCTCTGATGTGTTTCACTGCCTAATTGCACAAGCTCATGCTTTCCTGCTCTCACAAATATTTTTTGACCGTAACAGCTTTTGATTACACAAGAGATGGCAGATTTGGGTCACGTTCACAACAGCTCCAGCCTTATTTTTATTTGCATGTTTCCCATGTGTATCAACAACTTGCTTACATGGCATTTGTAACTTGTGAGACTACCAAAATATTCACAAGTGAACATTTTATAAATTGGAATTGCAGCTGAAATCTCCTGTGAAAATTCCCTCAGAATTCCACTCTGCCACCAGTGGATAGTTGCTAGATCACAAATTTTTAATAAGTTTACTTGTTGGAGAGCAGATGTTCAGCTGTATTGGATATTGTTTACTTAAATACCCTGTTAAGAAAACAGTCTGTTTTTCCAGTAACTGGCTTTTTGTTCACCCAAATACATGGAAATACAATTATGTATTTCATTCAGAATAGAATATTTCCTTTCAGAGCTACGTGTCTTTTTTTCTCCATGTAAGGGAATTTACCTTATTGTCTGTTAATGAAAGTGCAAAATACTCATTTTAATAAGCTTTTTGGTTTTTTCTTTTCTTTTTTTTTTGTTACAGCAATGTCCTCTTGCTTGTAGAAGTGTCATGACACACAGCAGCATCATGGTAGATGTAGGAAAGTGGCCAATATTTACCTTACTTTCCCCCCAAGAAATTGCTTCCATTCGGAAAGCGTGTGTGTTCGGAACGTCGGCCAATGAAGCCATTTACATCACGCACAACGACGAGGTGAGCCTGGCATCCAGCTGGGTGGCTGCTCCACAGCAGCTGTTTTCAGAATGTTTGTAGATTAATAGCTTCTCAAAAGCATTATGTGAAATTTGTGTTTTCCAAAACCTGGTAGATATAATGTTTGATTATTTTTTTTAAGTTTTGTATGAGGACAATATAAATGGACTGTTTAGAAAACTTTCACATGGCAAAGGCCAGGATAGATTATATGCACTTTTGAAGACAGGCAGAATTTAAAAGAAGGTGTGGTAGCTTGAAGTTAAGTGCAAACAGGTGTGAAGATAGAAAATGAGGTTATGGCTTGCTAAGTAAAAAATACCATGGAAGATTATCTGTAGGTTTTAATGATTCAAAATCTCATTATGAGTTAGCACAGTGCTGCTGAAGGAAAATGAGACAGGTGTTCTGGGATATATTAATGGGGAGGTTTCTTATAAGACTGGATAGAGAAGGACTTCTTTCCCTTAAGTCTTATCAATAGCGCCTGTAAGATGAGCCTCCCACAGGATAGCTCTTTACATGCTTATGCTTTATTTTCTATTTACAAACTGCTCTTAAAAGAAGGGAGTGTCTTCCACTTTTCACAGTCTCAGACTTTTTATGGTGCAGTTCCTGAAGATAAAAAGCCTGACTTTCAGGACTACGAAACTGAATAATTCAGACTCATCAGTTAACATCCAAAGTGCCCTTGTGCAGACTCTTGAGGTTTTTAATTTCCATGTGGGATGTCTCTGGCCCTTGGAGGTCCAAGGTGAAACTCTGTCCCCAGTTAAGAAAGACCTGAGTATTACACATCTGTACATACCTGAGTATAAAACATTTGAAGTGAGTATTCTTTTGTTTTTTAGGTATTTGTTTTTGGACTGAATTGCAGTAATTGTTTGGGAACTGGAGATAATCAGAGCACGATAGTACCAAAGAAATTAGAAGCCTTATGTGGAAAGAAGATCTCCAGTCTCAGTTATGGAAGTGGACCCCATGTTGTTCTTTGTACTGAAGGTAGAAAATTAAAATTTAGTATAGAAACATAAGTTAGAGATTTTAAGTTCCACTTGCATTTAACAGGAATGGATTATAGTGTAATTGTATTAACTTGTTAACTGGCTAATGTACACTAAGAGGTTCTTGTTGGTCTTAAGTGGAAGTAAATGGATTTTGTAATTGGCCAAGTTTCCATTTCCACTATGTTTAGGTTGTAGCATTTTACTCTGACACTTATGATGTACTTTGTCTTACCTGTGGACTTCCATATGTGTTTCCACAGTCTAGAGGATATGCTGTGAAATATGAATATAAAACAAAGTATATAATTTTCCTAGCATAGAAATGATTCTTGTAATAGTTTCACTTTTTTGTTGCCATCCTTTCCATTTCATGTTGGTATTTGCTAATTTCTTAAAATTCTGTCTTAACCTCCCTGGAATTTTTAGAAGTATTCATCACAAATATTTTTGCAGATGGTGAAGTGTATGCTTGGGGACATAACGGTTACAGCCAACTTGGAAATGGCACAACCAATCAGGGCATTACTCCTGTTCAAGTTTGCACAAATCTGTTAATAAAGAAAGTGGTGGAAGTAGCTTGTGGCTCTCATCATTCCATGGCGCTCTCATTGGATGGGGATGTAAGTTGAAACCTGTTCGAATCTCTTAATCTCCTTGTTGAAGTGAATAGTGGAGGTGACCTTGAAGTTTGAACTTCTGTCTGTTTCTACAGGGTAGTTACAAACATAACCTTTTCTTCTGCCTCAAATTGGGTGTCCTTTTCTTCAGAGCAGACTTGAAAACAACAAAAAAACCCCAAAAAACCAAATTCCTAACCTCCCCTTCCAAAATAAAGGCAACCCCAAAATCAAGGGAAATACAACTTGGTAAACTTCTGTGCCTCTTACAGGGGTGAGACTAGAAAGATGTGCTGCTTAGAGGTGAAATAATGGTTTGTGAGATCCAAAATGTAATTTATTTGCTTGCAGTTCTGTTAGTTAGGGCGTGTGTTGAATTTGTACTTACTGGGTTAGAAATTAGTCTTTTTCTTGTAGAAATGTCTTGCATTTCCACACTGGTACTGCACAAGAATGTTGCTCTGCACACCTCTGAATACCTTGGTGTGTAGCTAATGAAAGAACGCTTGGTTTATATCCAAGTCTGCTTCGTACTGTTTGTTTACGTGGCTTCAGGCTATGTGTCGTGGGAAGCACATACAATTAGTTTCTAGTTATGCAGGTTTGACCAATGTATGCACAGTGGAAAACCTGGTTTCAGCTGTGCACTAAAAAAAGAAAAGCTCTAATTTTAAAACCTTTTAAAAATGAAAAGGGAAACTACAGTTCTTCTCATCCTGGTAATCTGAGCATGTCTGTGTTGTGGTCCAGTATGGAATAATAGTGCAACAGTAATACCAAGTATCTTAAGGGTAGGAAAGAGAGATTGGGTTAAGTGGTCTGTCTTTTATCTGAAAGAAGAGCCTACACTTAGGAAAGATTTTGTGCTGTCATGTTTGACTTGGTTAAACTATAAAACTTGGTGAGCCTGCAGGAAGGAGAGGGCATTCATGCATTACTTAAACTGGAGATGCCAACTGCTGTGTGGTAGCTGTCTGTGAAGGCCATGCTGTTTCTTGTCAAAAACATGACATGCTTAAAATCTCAGTGGAAGCAGGGAAATTTCTTTGTGTTGCCCATGGAGCTGGTGTTTGCAGCTGGCTCATTAATGTACTTTAAATCCATCCCTGGTGTACCTTGCAGTAACTTGGTCTGTTTGTACTCTGAGCTTTTACGAGAACTGAATGCACTGAAAGCAGCAACATGCATTAAGCAGCTTTACAGAAAGATTTGGCTGCCAGCCCCCTTGTGTCCTAATATACCTGAAGCCTCAGGGAGATGTTGAAGTTGGAAGTATTTGTGGAAATACCTGGCATAATTGGTTGGTATGGTTCAGTGCAGTTTTAATGCAGTGCAAATTTTAAAAAGAAGTGTTTTAATGATAGAGTTAAAGGAATGCAGATATTCGTGCTTCTCTGCCACATCCTTAGGCATTTTTATCTACCTTCTGAGATTCTCTACCTAAATATTTGCTGTTATTGAAATTAAAGTATTTTATAAGGCATCTTCAAATATTCAGTAGGAATCAAAGATCCAGCAGTTAGAAGTAACAAAAAGCAAAGGGCTGATTCTTGCTTTTGTTCATATTACTCATTGTAAATGAGTTGTATTGGTGGGGGGTCTTTTGTTCTTGTCTTAAGTGTGTTGGGGTTTTTTTTGGTGCTGATGGAGGTGTTAGTTTTTAATGACTCTTGGTTTAGTGTTGCAGTAAACAGGCAGCTTCTGGCACCAAAGAATGTGTAGGCTTCTCACGAGGGTACCTGTCAGTGTGCTTGTACTGCCAAGCATGTCTGTGGAAGGTGTTTCCAAGAGGGCAAACTTTTGAACTTGGTGAAGCACCAGAGAATGAACCATCAGAAACAGTTTTACGCCAAGCTGTGGGCATATATACATGTAATAAAAATTGGAGGCACTGAAAACACAGACTTACAGATTTTTTTTTTTTAATAGCGAGCTACTTCCCTGTCTTCCTGACTTTCAGATAGAAAGAACTCATATTTTCACTTGTATCAGTACTAGTTTTACACCAGAAACTTTAAACTGACAGAAATTGTGGTTTTTTTATTAATGCTACTATGTGAGAGAATTTAGCTACTGTGAAACATGGGTTGACAAAACCCTGCTTCTTTCATAGCTCTCGAAAGAAGAGGCATGGTGAGTGTCCAACAATAAACCTGGTTTAGGGTTCTATGAAGGAAACTACATAGCTCTAAACTGGGGAGTTAAAGTGTGTCTGGGAAACAAATGACATTCTGGCTTGCATTCCTTTTTCCAACATAATAAAATTATAAAGACAATCACTATGCTCTTTGTCTTACAGTCTGGCTTGTATTTAATATGGAAATATATTCCTTTTGTTTTCTGTTTTAGTCAGATGCTATCATTCTGTTGCAATAAGCTGGAAAAAGTGCTATATTCATATTTGCTTAGTGAGTCCTAATGCTGTTTAAAATTTTCATTTATTGAAAATGAACTTTAAGCATTTTAGCTTGTTAATCAGGATAGTTTACCCAATCTAGTGCTGACTATGGGAAGATTATTGCCATCATTACTATTATTAAGATTTAAACTGTGTGGCTTTGTTTGTTTTTATGGACAGCTGTATGCTTGGGGCTACAATAACTGTGGTCAAGTTGGATCTGGATCTACAGCCAACCAGCCAACTCCTCGCAGAGTTTCCAACTGCTTGCAGGGTAAAATTGTAGTTGGCATCGCTTGTGGCCAGACCTCCTCCATGGCTGTAGTAAACAATGGTGAGGTAAGTGCTGCTGCTGCATTCCCTCATTCGCTATTACCTGAATCTACCAACTTGGTGTCTGAATATGGAGAAATGCTGACTGGAGTGCTCAGGTTAGGGCTATATTGACAGAGTTATCCTGACAACTTCTGTGAGACCAGCTTCAGGAAAACGCTGCAAGTAACTGGAGATGCCGTCTTTCAGTATTCCTTCTTATGGCAAAGACTGTGTTGGAACGCAATTCTTACTGAGTCTGCAACTGAAAGAATTTGAACAGTTATATGAATCTTGTCTGTATTCATGTTGCAATAGATTATTTAACATAAATTATGTTAAATTATTTTAATTCATTAAATCAGTCTCAGTTTATTTCTTTAAAGTGTGCACAATTAAACAGTTAGTTTTTCTGCAAGGATCCTGTTTTTTAAACACATTGATTAATTACCAGCAACAAAACCAAAACATTCTTTTGAACATTGCCCTCTCATTGTGCAACTGTTCTGTTTGACATAAGTTTATGGTGCTGTCTTGCTTTTAGATATGAACTGTAACCTCAGTTTTACTTCATTTCACTGAACAGAGGGTAGTATCTCTTTGTGAATAAAAGGACTGCAAAGTCTCTGAGATGAGTTTTCATTATACTTAGATATGCCATGGTGTGTCCATTGTAACAAAATTAAAGGAAGAATTAGAGAGAAACTGAGGACTTCCATTTAAACTGATCAGTTCATCAGAATAACTAATTTAATGTTCTCCTTAAAAAAATAAAGTAATAAGGAGAAAGGATGGCATAAAAGTCAAAGTGTTGACACTGTGGGAGAGATTTTGGTATATTGTAAGTTTATTGCAAAATTCCTAGTATTTCAAAGACGTGTTTTTTAGCTTCTTTAAAAGGTAAGTGCAGGGTGAAGTTGAATGCAGTAAGTCATTGCAGTTTATTTAGTGTCTTTCAGCCTTCTCTGTATTGCTCTTCAAATATCAAACAATTTTTTAATAATAAGTACTCTTCTTGGCTTGTGCTTGATACTAAGTCTTAAGTACTCTGTACTCCTAGCGAAGAGTGGCTTAATTTTGTTTTTCTTGTGCCCTCAGGTTTATGGCTGGGGTTACAATGGCAATGGTCAGCTTGGCCTGGGGAACAATGGGAACCAACTGACGCCGTGCAGAGTGGCAGCACTGCACAGTGTCTGTGTGCTCCAGGTATGCCCAATGTGAAAGTGAAAGTACATTCCTGCTCCTAGCTTCTGCTGGAACCCTGTCTTTGGAGTATTATGCCTGGTTCTAGATTTCACTAGTTCCAATGCAGAATTTTGTTTTAGCTACAATGAATTATATTTTGCTTATATAAAGTGCGAGTAAGCTGTGAAATATTTGCTTTGGTAAATGCTTGAAAAGGTTTAAAGTTAGCTACTATAACTACTGGTAAATTATGATGTGGATACAAATTGCATTTTTGTTACGAAGTTGAATGAAACATGCTAGTCAAAGACAAGAAATAAAGGCAAATCAGATGTTCCAATTTGTTCTAAGTATTCTAACTCTAGTGTTCTAATTAATCCTTTAGAATCAAGGGAAGAGGAAAGACAAAGACATGGGAGTGGGTTTGATTGGTGATTTGGTTTAGTTTAGTTTGAAACCAGTCAAACCAGGACAGTTGGGTTGAAGGGTTATTGGCTTCTAATTAATCCTTTAGAATCAAGGGAAGAGGAAAGACAAAGACATGGGAGTGGGTTTGATTGGTGATTTGGTTTAGTTTAGTTTGAAACCAGTCAAACCAGGACAGTTGGGTTGAAGGGTTATTGGCTTCTAATTAATCCTTTAGAATCAAGGGAAGAGGAAAGACAAAGACATGGGAGTGGGTTTGATTGGTGATTTGGTTTAGTTTAGTTTGAAACCAGTCAAACCAGGACAGTTGGGTTGAAGGGTTATTGGCTTCTAATTAATCCTTTAGAATCAAGGGAAGAGGAAAGACAAAGACATGGGAGTGGGTTTGATTGGTGATTTGGTTTAGTTTAGTTTGAAACCAGTCAAACCAGAACAGTTGGGTTGAAGGGTTATTGGCTGTTGAACTGCAGCTCTCCTCATACTGTACGATATTCAGAATAATTCAGTTCTGAAATACTTTCAGAGCATTGCGAGATGTGATGGAGTTCAGTGTTCCTCATGTGAAAAGAAAGCAGGTGGCATCTAGGGAGACTTGTCTAGTGTGCAGTAAGTTACTTGGGAGCAGCCAGTTAAATTAATGAAGCTGGGACTTTTGCAGTACTTACAGCTAACATACCTTGTGTTAGCTGCGAGTACTGAGAAGTATCGCATTGTGGTGCTGACTGAAGAATGCCTGAAATACTTACCGTGAGCTGGCTGAAGGTAATGTGTGTGATATTTTGTTTCTCGTCTGTGTTTGGTTCAGGAGTAACGCTGTGTACATTTACTTACAGATTGCCTGTGGCTATGCACACACTCTAGCACTAACAGATGAGGGCTTGCTCTATGCCTGGGGAGCTAACACTTACGGGCAGCTGGGGACTGGCAATAAAAGTAACCAGCTCAGCCCTGTGCAGATCATGATGGAAAAAGAAAGGTAATCTTGCTGAAGCTGTTTCTGGATTGATAAAGTCTGAGCATGTGTTATGCAGTCTCTAGCACTGGAAGCGTGCATGTGTAGGGCTTGGTGGATTGTTTTTCTGTTGCTAATGTTAAAAATATGCTAAAGGATGGTAACTTACTTTTTTTTGTTTAACTTGTTTACAATGAACACTGAGTGCTTTTTGCTGTCTGTAATGGTTATTGAACACAAACACATTTTGCATTTACCTGATACTGAAAGATAATGAATGAATAAGTGTTATGCTATTCTATATATGGTTCCTTTGCTTAAAACTGGAGCTCTGAATTCAATAAGCCAAGCCATGAATTGAGGCCTACATTAAAAAAAAGTGGGAAGAAAGGAAACACCACCTTTGCAAGAAGTGACATGTGCAGAAAAACAATTTTTGAAAGGTTTAGAATGGTCCACCATGAAAACAGAACTCAATTTGCAAGGTTGCTTGAGCTAAGAACAGTTAGTACCCATTTTTATTACTTGTACCAGTTCGTAGTTTGTAGTTTCTTGGACTCATAAAAGAATGAAATTAACCCTTGTCAATCCTCTTTCATCACCCTTCCATCAAATCCTATTTGGGGATAGCTCTTTTGCTGCTCACCTACAAATGTGGACCTCAATGTCATTCTTTGCACCCTTGTGTATACCTACACATTAATGCACCTTGTCTTGGTCTATAGATCTCTTAATTCGCAATCTCCTCTTAACTAGGAAACACTTATGCTTGGTTTTTCTCCTTCATTTGGGAAATCATTCCTATTTTTTGTTGCTTCTCCCACTTAGCATTAAATTAAAAGCTTCACAATATTGAGAATGTGTAAGGGCTTAAAAAATGGGGGATGGGGTAAGAAGAAAGGAATTATCACAATAAAAACCATGGAAGTGGGACTGGCTTGTCTGTGAAGGAACTGACACTAGTGAAGGAAAATGAAATATTCTTTAAAAAGTAGTGAAAGAGAAATGTGTATGTTTTGCAGATAGATCAAATTTGTTTTATTAATGATTTATTTAATGTGTGAACTAAGGGGAACTGTTGCATTTAGAACTGTATGTGAACTCAAGCATGGGGTTATAATAAAACTGGCTTTTGGTCAATGGTTGATGGAGGGGGAAAATACCATAGAACTTCTGCTTGGGATCTAAGGGAGAGATAAGTCACTGAACTAACTCACCTTGCTTGACTTGACTCCCTTGGAAACAGTGCTAAAAGTGGGTGAGCTGTCATTTCCCATGAAGTACATTACTGCTGCTCCTGATCTTTTAATTTATGTAATTTTGTCATTTATATTTAATGCTGGCAGCAGTTACTTAGGAGGTTTCATTTGGTGCTGTCTTGAAAAATATGGCACATACAGCTTGTAAGGAATGTTTAGACTTTGTTTTGTGTTAGCTTGGAGAAACAGCTGTGAAGGTCAACTTCCTGAATTTGGTGTTAAATGCATGTTTAACATGTTACACTGTATATGTACTGTAACTATGTGTACGTGTGCTACAGTACATGTTCTGCTGTGCTGCTGAAGTGTAGTATAGTCTGTAAAAAGAAGAATCTGTTCTGCTAAGAAAAGTTTTGGAGAAGGAAGTTGTTTAGCTTAATAGCTGTGATTAAAAAGTAAGTTGTCCCTAAAATAAATACTCTTATAATGTGTCTTGCAGAGATGTTGCATAGAGGTTCATAAGTTGATAGTAGTGTAAAACAACCAATCAGTTTTCCATCTGCCAGAAATTATTGGTACATATACTGAAAGAGATGTAGATTCTTTGAGTTTTGTCTTCAAATAATTTTTGCACTAAAAATATGAACATTGTGCTTGTGGGTTTTTTTTTTTTTGCCTAAAAATCTAACTCTTCATGGGCATTGTTCTGTAAAGGAACACATATTTTTGTGTGTGTATTCTTAGATTGCTTGGAAAGATATTTGTTTGTCCTGGTTGATGTGTTTCTGGCACAAGAGCATGAAATCCTCTGATCTGTTTTTACCACAGAGAAAAAACAGGAAAGCATAGCTTTTATTTTGAACATGGGAATTCTCCCTGTTTTGCTTATCACATGCACAAAAACTCTGGCAGTGTCTTTGTGGTGTTTTAAGTGGAATTGTGTTCCTTCTCGGTTCTTACAATGTTTCAGTTAAGAATCTAGGGATTGCCTGAGCAACGGGAGAACGGGATAGATAAGTGAGCATCAGCAGCTTTAGTATTTTAAAAAACTGTTGAGGTGGATGAAAGGACTATGTAGTCTTTATTTAAAAACAACCGTAGCTCTTAAAGGATTCATTCCCCTCAAATGAAGCACTGTGTTTCATGTTGAATTTCAGTGTTGAGGAAAGTAAGCTTTTAGCAGCAAAATAGGGAGTCTGAAGTACAGGCAGTGGGTTAGTCTCTGTCCACCTACAAAATTCAAATTAAAAGGAGGTAGAAGAAATATCTTGAGAATAAGTTTCTGATGTGTGCTGGTTTTAAGAGGGAAAAACAAAACTCGTTTTTTCTTCATTGTCTTTTCCATAGTTATGAAGAAATAGGAGGAAAGTCAGTTGATAAGAATGGCATAGTTAAAGCAATATCTGATTGCAATAAAATCTACAAGCAATCTGAAAATGTCATTGTGGGATCTTTTAATACCTGTTCAAGCAGTGTCACATTTCTGCAAGACAAAAACCCAAGCACGGGAACATTGCTGCATAGTTTGATTGGCTGTTATTTTGGTGAGGCCTTTGGGAAGTGCCTGGATTCCTGCCTGCGAGTGCCTCACAGTGTTTCTTGTGCCCGCAGGGTTGTGGAGATCGCCGCCTGCCACTCTGCGCACACGTCGGCGGCCAAGACCCAGAGTGGGCAGGTGTACATGTGGGGCCAGTGCCGGGGGCAGTCTGTGACCTTCCCCCACCTCACCCACTTCGCCTGCACTGACGATGTGTTCGCCTGCTTCGCCACCCCTGCTGTCATGTGGCGCCTGCTCTCCGTAGGTGAGCTCCAGCTCCCATAGTCCCTGTGTCTGTCAGTGATTAGTACAGCATACTGCTTCCCTGACAGGCTCCTGTTTCAAAGAGAGAAGCTTGGCAACTCAGCAGCTGGTTGTTTCTTCCTTTTGAAGAAAATAGTCTATTTCAGCAGCTGGGGATCCAGGGTAGGGTTAACAAGATTGTTTGCCAGTGTACATCCAAAGCAAACCCTGTTTTACCATTGCACGATAAATATTGTGTATTTCTTACGTTGGTGTTGAGCTCCAGCTCAGGTCCAGGAAGGAATACTGAGTCATTTAACAAAACTTTGGGGGTTTTTGCTCTTAAAACTATTCCTGCTTGGAAGACTACTCCTGGGGCTTGTTCTTTTGGTATCTAACAACTTTGGATTTTAAGTGTTGTCTGTAACTTTCCCCTCATTAGAGGGAGATGCTAGGAGGAATCTCTCCCCTACGTTTTCTTGTTTTGAAAGTAACAGAATTCCAAGTTTTCATTTCATGAGATGATTTGTCTCAAGTCTATTAGTTTGACTTTCCTTAAAGACACGTAGTCTTGTAAATAATAATCCCTGTGAAACAAGACTCTTATATAATTGCGTTCTGTGTTGGAACTCTCTTCTAATACTGTCTTGGATTACTCTGTGACATGCGGTCTCTCTGTCCAACAAATAAGCTCAAACCTTTTTTCTTGATTTTCTTTGATCACATGCTGCTAATTCTTATTTGACCCAAAATAGGATACAAAGGGCTTAGCTTGCACTTTCTGGAAAACATGAAGGCGTTTTCATGTTCTAAAAAATAAGGATGTTTTATCTTAGATCTGCTGCCTCAGTTCTCAAGATCTCTTAGGACATCTAATCTATTTTCATATTGACAACAGACCCTAATTTTGTTAGTCCCTGTATGAAATTGCTTTTGGGGAGCGATGGATCACATCCTAAGTAACTTCTCTCCAGTGAAGTCTCTCACACTTTACTGTGGCATTTGGCTTGTCCTAACCCAGCTTCTCTGTGATAACTTCTCATTTAGCACATTGCGACATTTGTAGAGGTCCAGGTAACAGCATCTGGCCTGTAGGGGAGAACTGAGTAGGGTTACTAAAGAGAGAGAAGATTAACTTTGAGCAGTCTGCTCCTGAGTAAATCTAAGTCTGCTTTTATCCCATTTGTCACTTTCTCCATTCTCTAATCCTCTGCAATATGTGCTGGTCTTGCTCTCTCTTGTCTCCACACTTGTGGAGGTCTCATGGTTGTCCAGTCTGTTGCCTTTTGCTAATAGTGAGACTTGTTTAAATGACATATCTCCCTGGTTTCAGGTTCCTGGTTTTTATGAGATATTCCCAGATTGAGTATAGCCAGGTGTCATACCTCTGTTACCTGCGCTTTAATTCCTCTTAGCCTTTGGGGATTCTTCCCCACTTATTCTGGCAATTTTACTGAATAGTTAAATCAAAAGAATTAATTCTGTAGGCATTTTTAAGTTTCCATTTTCCATATGCATGTTTTCCTTTCCCCTGTTTTAATCACATAGGAGTAAACCCTTCTTTTTTCTTATGTTTTTTTTTGTTTGGGTTTTTTTGGTGTTTTGTTTTCTTAGGGAGAGCTAACTCTGTCTAAAGGTTATTGTTCTACTTAGTTATATTGTCCCTGCCAAAAAATGAATCAGCCACTCAGGATTGGCTGTGGTGAAATACAAATCTGCAGCCTTTTTGCAGGCTTGAAAGTATTTGAAGTGAAAGTTGATCTGCATAGCTTAAGCTAAGCTCATGACCTAGCAAAAAAAGATCACATGAGCAAATGGAGAGGGATTGGAGCATGGTTTAGTTAGGCCAGAGGGGATGCAGTTTCTGTGGGAGATTTGTGTAAGTTAGAGGAGTGCAAGGTCTTCTGTGGCACAGGCGTGACTTGCCACTTCTGAGTAGTTTGTTCCCAGCAGCATTTCTTCTTAAATATGAAATAATTTAGTGTCCCTAATGGTGAAGAGTGGTGTGTGGATTGTATATGGATGAACACTATACAGTCTTATGAGACACAGGAGGCCGATTGCATCCCATTTAGTAGAAATCCATTTATTTTTTTTTTTCCATGCTTCACTTCTTGGAAGTCATGTTCTTTGAAACATACTTTTAAGATGCATCAAAATTATGGGCTAAATTAGGTTTTCTAAAACTTCAGAGGTCTTGCTTTACCAAAAGCCTCAGACAACTTGTGCTGCAATTCCTGTATGATTTCTAGAGACAGAGTGGGACCTCTGTGGCACCAGTGCCATAGGCCTCAACAGAGAGAACTGTAGTATCTCTGCTTTAATCCACTTCCAGAGTTGCTGAGGTTCTGTGTCCTTGGTTGTACCTTCAGCAGCACTGCTGCTGGATTTTGTGTTATGACTGACTCATAAACTGAGTAATTGGTGTCAGTGATGGCTCATGTTAATGAGCCCTGGCAAAGACCTCATCAGCCTGCAGGCTGTATCCAATTTGCCAGCACAGAAAGGTGACCATGTGGTGACCTGTTTTCTTTTTAGGCCCAGCCCACACCATGTCATTGTGGCTGGAGTGCTGCAGGCCACTTCCCCAGGGAGTTCAGGGGTGTTGCAGACTCCCATTAGCCGCACTGTGTGCACTGTGTGTCGGGGGATGGAGCTGAGCTGAGCCAGCACGAGCACTGCACTGAGCTGCCTGGAGGCTGGGAATCTCATGGGTAGTGCCCACGTGGAGATGGAGTTCTCCGGGTACTTCCCTTAGTGCTGTGCTGCCTCTGCGCAATGGGATGGAATGGAACCGCTGACTACTGCTGCCTGTAGCTGTTGTGGAGCAGCCCTTTCTAATTGGAAATGCTCTTGGATTAATTAATCCTTCCCATTTTGCTGCTTAAGCCGATGGATCCCTGACAGATCTAATTTCCTTGATATGCTCTTAGTTGAGTTGCTAGCTTTAGTTAGTGATGTGTATGTTCCATTTAAGATGCTTTTAACATCTTGTTTTGTTTGTTTGTTTTGAAATTGTTTCTGTAGAGCATGAAGACTTTTTAACAGTAGCAGAGTCTCTGAAGAAAGAGTTTGACAGCCCAGAAACCTCAGACCTGAAGTTCCGCGTGGATGGAAAGTACATCCATGTCCACAAAGCTGTTCTGAAAATCAGGTAGTGGTTGTGTTTCACAACTCTTATTTGTACAGAAACAAACTCAGAATGTCATCAAAGGGGCAAAAAAGGGAAGTAAGAGGGAAGGAGGGACACCTAAAACTGTAGTAGGTAGCATCCATGTATCTATAATAGCTTTAAATGAAGTGATTGTAAAAGGGGTGGTCCACATTAATTTTTCACTGAGCCTGCTTTTCCTGGGATAATAAATTCTGTTAAGTTAGTCTAATTGCAGTGTATACACAGATATTTCTGTAGCATGGACAAAATAAGAGTTTTATTTAAATGTATAATGAAGTCTACAGTGTTAGGAGCCAAAATGTGGACTGCTGGCCCTGATGGGGCATGGTAAAATATTTGTGAGTATTGTAGAGTGCCCCAAATATGTGTTTCAGGGGGACTGTAATGTAACATTCATGTATGTGTGTGTAATAGTGTTCCAGATGATATCTCTGTCTCCTAGGTGTGAACACTTCAGAACCATGTTCCAGTCATACTGGAACGAGGATATGAAGGAAGTGATAGAAATAGACCAGTTTTCCTACCCTGTGTATCGTGCCTTTCTCGAGTACTTGTACACGGACAGTGTTGACCTCCCGCCTGAGGATGCAATAGGTACTGCTGATGTGTCAGAAAGCAACATCCAGAAAAACTGGGGCAGGGCTTGCGGTATAAGTGACTAAATACAGGCTTCTAGTCTAGCCTATAATGTGTTTTACTGGTGATTAATTAAGCTGTCTTTAAAATGCTGTTGTAGCAAACTTAACTACAGCAAAAATGGCATATGTTTAGAAATGAACTATGAGAAGTTTGGTCAAGGTTGAGAGAGAAACTATTCCTCTGGGTGAAAGTACTTGCATATTTTACTAAATTCAGTATTTTGGTTACTGTTTGGCATACTATCAAAGAATTTCAGTAGATCAAATGGGGAGGAAACTTGGACAGCAGAGCAATTACAGCAAGCTATAATTCAAGCCCCTTTCTTGATAATAGTAGTTTCTTACCCATTGTTGGGTAAGAAACCCACGTTGTGGTGCCTGCCACTAGGTGTGCAAGTCAGTAGGACAGCTTTCATATTTACAGATATTAACTGGAGTGCAAAATGAGGTAATAAAAATGAAATTAAAATAAAAATATTTTCTGAATAGTGTCCTACTTGGAAAGGCACATCATAGAGATACAGAGCTTTGCAGGAGCAGAAACAGATGTTGAAAGAGCAGACATAATTTTACAACTGACTGATATGATGATGTTTTAATTGCAGGGCTTTTGGATTTGGCTACTTCATACTGTGAAAACAGACTGAAAAAACTGTGTCAACACATTATCAAGAGAGGAATTACTGTGGAAAATGCATTTTCATTGCTCTCTGCTGCTGTCAGATATGATGCAGAGGTAAACTTCTAAAGTTCAATCTCTTAAATGGGTGGCTGCTTCCTGACTTAAACTACGGAGAAAAGCAGCTGGTTACATATTCGTATAAGCTCTCTTACTTTCATTTAATACTATTTGCCATTTTCAGAATTTGAGAATGTTGGACTTACATCTCATGGCAAATACAGTTTTTATCTCTCATTTTTTTATTTTAGTTTTTCCCATAAACGAGTACTGGGAAGGTGAACTAGTACGCAGATATTTTTGAGGATGGAAGCACTAACTCTACAGTGAGAAGAGGGTTTAAACAGAAAGAAAAAGAAGTGACATAATGAAAAACAGGCTTTTAAGCCTTAAGTTACTTATTTGTAAGGCTGTGTGTTATGACATGGTGGTAGGTTGGGGATTGAGTGCATTTGGGGTTGTTTTTTTTTTGTTGGTGGGATTTTTTTGGCTTTTTTTTGTTTTGTTAGGTACAAATACACTTCCAGTTTTCAGAGTATGCAGATGAAGTGTCAGGATAGGAACTGCTTCATGGGCCTTATAAATGTTGAAGACACAACAACAGTGTGTGAAGAGGGGAGTGAAACCTCCTCACTGTGGAATGTCTGACTCCACTACTAAATCCCTAACATGCTGCTTTAGGAACTAATCAGGAAGTATTCCTGGGCTTGCTTTGGCTGTTTGTGTTCAGTACTATCTGTGCATTGTGTTGGCAACTTTGCAATTGATTGGTGTTGGACTTGCTAATTTGGACTGCTTATGAAGCAGTTTTTTGGTACTCAGTAAATCAACTTACTGCTTTTTCTTGTATTTAATTTCCAGCAGCTGGCATGCAGGTTGCCCTAACTTATTTCAGAGCCTTGAAGTGTGGTGCTTGTTTGATAGATCTTACCCAAAAGCTGTGTTAGTGCCTGTTGTGGCTTCTGATCTACTGTGAATAGTGATGTCTTTGATAGAAGTTCATCAAAATTAGGAAGATTCCCATATTTTAGCCTCCAAAGATGGTTTGCAGAATGGTTCTTTGGTGTGTGATTGATTCTGCTTGTAAGGACTGTAAGAAATCCAGTTACTCTGCCTTACCTGTACCTCCCTAGCTAAGTGAACTTATAATCATGGGCTTCAGTGCTGCTTCCAGGAGAGAATGGGTGATGCTGAGGAGTTGGGCTTTAACAAAAAGTTGGGTTTATGTGCTGCAGTGCTGGCAGGGGGCTTGGAATTGCTTGGCTGATGTAGTTCATTTGGGGGGGGGG
>VWZV01002296.1:917362-941170 GCA_013397155.1 Irena cyanogastra | reverse complement strand
GGGGGGGGTGTGTGCTTGGAAGACAACACTTAAAAGAATCTGCTTCACTAATTTAAAATACCTCCATGACATGAAACTCCTGCAGTTTCTTTTGGTAACTGACTGAAGTGGCTAAAATTAGGTCAGGGCTAGCTTCTCATTGCAGCTTTTAAAATAATCCTTAGCTGTACCTTGTGCCTTTATTCACCTAAGTCTATATTAAGTAGTTTGCTGGGAGCTCATCCGTCTGCAAATGAAACTCAGCCTTTATTTTTATACAGAACTTTAGATTTTCCAGAGTTACTTACTAATACTACAATAATTCTGTTTACTGTATGCTTCTGTTGCATTGACTTGGAATGTGAAGATTTTAATAAAGCAGTGCAAAATATTGTCATGCGTATGATGTAATTTTCTTTAAAATGCTAGTTATTCTTTTATTTAAAGAAAACCACAACTGTCAGTGTTCAGTTCTAATAAGTTTGTCTTTTTTTGTTGCACAGATGCCACACAAGTCAAGATCTGCAGCTTCAGAATGCCTGGTTTTAGGCCAGGATATGTTTTTATATTATTATTGTGTCAAGAACTGTCACTGGCACACACAGTTGCTCTAGTTTCAGTATTGACCTTAAGAGAAAACATGAATATTATTCAGTCTTTCATACCTCATAGCGCTTAGAGAGTTCTGCATGTTTGTTATGCCTTCCTGCAGTGCCCAGTCTGCTGAGCAGCCAAGGAAGGGTGTGTTCTCACATACAGAGTCTTACAAACATCTAATAAAGAAATGAGAACAGTGCGGGGAGTTGCCCTTTTGTCAGGGCTGCGGCATCCTCCTTAGAACAGCTTAGATCTGCACCACAGAGTAGATTTCCTCCTCAAAGGAGGAGTTGGAAATAATCTGAGTGGGAAGTGCTCTGTGGGGAGCCTTACACTGATAAGGACTGTGCCTTTTTTTTTTTTGTGTTCTTTAAGACATCTTCTCTGTCTGACATCACCTGGGTGCAATGATGGTTGTGAGGCTTTTCTAATTATTACATGGGAGGCACTTCCAAGTAAAATGTCAAATATCCAGAGCCCACTTTCTGCAAGAGTTGCTGTGCTGCACTGTGCTCCAGTACTGCATTTGAATCACATTCGGGAGGCCTGTGAAGTACTTTGTAGCAGAGTCTGTTTCTAATGCACAGAAAGACCTTCTGCCTAATCTTTGCTGTACAAACTATCCAGTCAGGAAACAAGTGCGCTGAGCCTGGGGACATGGAACTTGAAGGCTCTAGCTAAGCCCTTCAAGAAGCAGAAAGGAAGTCAAGCAACCTTACAATTAGATTTGTTCATATTGTGAAAGGAAAGAACTGAATTTTCTTTATCCACAGTCTTAGTTATACATCATTATCCCAAGATCTCTTGTTTACATTGGAGTTTCAAATTTGTCAGAGAATCCAGATGAAACTCTTCAAGTGTGAGAACTTAAAATATATATTGCTCAGAATAGCTGGTTTTTGTGACTGCTGCTTTGTAGTGAGAAACAAATTTTGGCTACTTCCTCTTGTAAATGCATTTACATAGTGACATATGTGGGTAGAATCATTATTTTCTGTTGCATTTACATAGTGATATATGTGGGTAGAATATTTTCTGTTGCATTTACATAGTGACTGTTGGGGGGAATTGCTGAGAGCCACTGGGTGTGTTTGTCTAATTCTCTGCTAAAATAAAACATAAACAGGCGTTTGTGCCTCAACGATATTTTCTGTGATTGAAAGCAAAGCTAATAACATTTTTTCTTTTTCTTCCCCCTCTCTAGGACTTAGAGGAATTCTGCTTTAAGTTTTGTGTCAATCATTTGACAGAAGTGACACAAACTACAGCATTTTGGCAAATGGATGGTCCCCTGCTAAAGGAATTTATTGCTAAAGCCAGTAAATGTGGAGCCTTTAAGAACTGAAAAAATGAGGCTGTAAGTCAAGGTGTTTGTGGGGGTTCTTTTTCCAGCTACAATGTAACTGTGTGGGTCCAGGCAAGTGTTATGTGGTCACTTCCATCACAGAACCTGAAAGGCCACAGTGAAAACAAATGTTTTCAGTGCTCAAGGCTGAACTGTTGTAAAAATGTCAAGCAAAGTAGTCACTTGCATTTAACAAACCTGGATGGTGGAACCAGCTCCAGATTTCAGGCAGAGAGGAAATGCTGCAGTGTGCAAAGGATTCTGGCTGGTGTTCCACACTTGCCCTTCCAGCCTAGGAAATCTCTATTCTAGCACCACCTGCTCATATTTCCAATTCACTAATTGGGGTTGGAAAATAGTCTGACCTGAGCCACTGAATGATGTCACTTAAATCATTAACTCCCTGGGATTATAGAGAAGCAAATGACATGGTTATCTCTTCCTGCATTTGCATGACTGTGAGTGAATTGGCCATTTGCTGTGTATAATTAACCAAGTGTATCCAGTGCTTCATGTGTGCAAAAATAATGTATTTTCAAAGCCTACACAAGTGACTTCAAAGAAAGGAGTTACTAGGAAAACTAATTTGAAGTAAATATCTATATTTGGGTATATTTTAATATAAGTTGTAATGTGTACTTTGTGTAATCTGTTCAAGCAATATTTATTATGCTTAATGGAAATAATTCTACTCTTCAGTGAGTTCAGATTACATTGGTTCCCTCAGAGGGGGAAGGGAAAGCTGGGTGGGATTTTGCTTTTAACTATTGTCTAAATTTAAAATACATGTAATAAAATTCACTTTTTTGTACCTCTTCACTAGAAAACTTGGATTTTGAAGAATATTGCAAGCTTTTTGTGTTACATACAGTATCTAAGTTGCTTCATTTAAAAAACTTCATCAAAACAACAAAGGAAAACCCAAATAAACAAGAAATAAAGCCAAAACCCAACTCACCCTATACAATGAATCTTGCTGATTTCACTATGCCTGACAAAATACCTGTGATCTTGATTTCAGAAGTTCACAAATTTCGTTGTAGGCACTAATTTTAGCCCTCAGTGGTTCACTCTATGGATCTGACTTTTTATGTTAAGTCATCCTTAAGTGGCTATAACTCTTCAGAAGGTATGTATGGACATCCTTATCATTCTTACTGTATTTAATAACAGATCTTCTAATGCATTTTTGGTTTAGGTGGGTGTTTTTTTCAGGCTCAGTGGAACTCAAGTCCTAGCTTTGGGCAGGAAACTGATGATGTTTCTAGGCCCAGAAGGGCAGCAGACTTGAACTGTGTAAGCAGTTGAAATTACTATTATTTTGTTGAATAAAAGCTTTTGAACTATAAGGTACACCTTACAGTTCAAGAGCTCATTTTGAATACTGTTATGCTGTGCTTATCAATCCCCACCTTCCTACAGAACAAGCTCAAGTGAGGAATTCCAAGTGGTCATAGAGAGTACAGCTGTTGTAACAGGAGGTCACATGTGTGACACCAAGTGGTGTTTGCCAGTGCACTGCTTGTCCCTCAGCCAAGGGCTGGGTAAAGGATGGACGGACAGCAGTCCCCCTTCTTGGCCATGTCCTCTGCAGCAGCTTAGGGTCAGGGAGAACAACTCCACACACAGGTCTTTTACAAAATGTTTTATTTATGACTAAACAATGCTTTGCTGTATTCAAACAATATTTTAAAGACAAAACACATGGAAGTTGAACCCTTTCTTAACGGAGAGGGAAGATCCAGTCACTGTTTTGCTCCATTTGACATTGCACCTGTTCTGAGTATAATGCCCAACCCTTTCTGGCCTGCCTGCAAACACTGCTTTACCAGTGCCATTACAGCAGAAACAGCTACACCTTGACCAGTCAATAAAGAATAATTTGGCTTTTTTAATTAAACTCCTGGTTATAATCCAGAAGGCTTCTTTGAGTGCAAGTTCTGCTCATTCATCTTTTTTGGGAAAGTCAAAGCAGCACTATGATCCTTCACCTCCATCACTGTCTAGACACAGACAGCGAGGCAGCTGCTGCCCAGTCAGGAGAGGGCTCCCACAGTTTAAGTGACTTTAGCAAGTGTTCTGTGGCAGCTGAACACTCCTTGGCTTTGACAAAAAAGTCTTCACTAGGAGGGCTCTGCTGAGTTTTTGCAAAAGTTAAATGTAGTTTATAATATTTATGTTCCATTGTGCAATATAAATGGAAATTTATAGTGGAACCAGGGAAAAATTTGAAGATGAAAATTTGAAAACTTGAAGGACTTTAAATTATTGCAACAGTGAGGTATATAAATGAATATAACAACCCATTCTTGCACCCATTCAGCCCCCATCTTGGGGCTGGGGAATTGGGCACTGACCGGACTGGTCTATGGTTTTTATCATTAGAAAATCCTAACTATTGCACCATCACGGACAGGAGTTATTCAGACACTGTACTGGATGTACTGGCTGTGTTTTCTGGAGTAGGAAGGATGACTTCTTTTAAGTCCTGCAGTAGCTCAATCTCGTGATCCAGTCTTTTTCTGTTTTCCAGAAGTTTCTGGATTTTTTCTTCTGTTCCTGTTAAAAAAAAGGGATAAAAAGCTTTTATTATTAAGGAATAAAAAGATATTATTATACATAAGTATTACTGATATAAAATAGGTTACATATTCATTAACTCTGCAGAGCTTGGTTTAACCTACAATAAAATCTTTGTCTTTCTGCAGCAATGTCTGTACCCCACCACCCTGCATACCTGGTGTCTTCACAAAGAGCTGAACTCTGTGTCAGAGAAAGCATAGAGCAGGAGTCACATACTCTGCCATCCATATGCTGAACTCTGTAACAGAGCTAGTTCTGAGATTAAATTTAAACATATCAGCATATGTAAAAATTACTAGGTTTAGCTACTAATCCCCTCTATTAACTGGCATATGAGCTTTAAAGCTTCTGTTTTCAGAGCCCATTTGTGTGAACTCCTCAAAACAAAGACGTATTTTAAATCTTTAAAGATACCATCTCTAAATTACACTCCTAAAGCAAATTTACAAGCCTAGTGGATTTTAGCCAACAACACAATTAAAACAGATGATTTGGATAACTGCATTCAACAACTCTATTCTCAAAAACAGAATTCAATAGCATTTATTCTCCTGCTTCTGGCAAAATCATTATTGACAGTATCCTGATGGGATTAACCAAGTTGTTTACCTTATTTGCAAAGCCCTGCTTGACTGCATTTCTGCTTCCCTCTGCTGCTTCCATTTCCCTAATGTTAAAGATTATTGAAATCAGTGAGAGGTCAGTAAGGAACCTTGCCAGTATTCAGAAGCATTACCACAACCTTACAGTGTTAATTGCAAGTTTTAAAGGAAGCACCTGCTCTGTTCAGCTAACAGGACAGACAGAGGTGTTGGTGACCTCTGAGCAGCAAGGCTGGTCAGTGAACAACAAATTACTTTCTCAGTGTGTGAGAATGTTGAGAGTTCAGATTCTGGTAAGAAGACGACATTTTGTACAAACTGGACGTATTTTTCCTGTTTTGAGGGTGAAGATGTTGAAAGATGTCTCCAAAATTCCAGTGAGTAGAGTGGAAAAATTCTCTCCAGATGTTTACCCTATGTCATTCAGAATAAGAGAGCCTTGACTGATTTGGGGGGAAAAAAAGAAAAATAAAAAATAAAAAAAAAAGGCAAGCACTTGGGCCTTTTGCCTCCCTGCTGCTTCTTCCTTTGTAGTGAGAAAGCCACAGCACCTGCTGCCTGTGGGTGATGTGGAAGGTGACGGACGTGGACACGTTTTTAAATACATTACCCAAAGTTGGGTGTGGGTGTTGAAAACGGGCAGCCAGAGCACTGTTGGTGCCTGCTGCCCATGGGAAATTCTGGTAGCATTCGCTGAAGAGGGACCTGGTACCCCAGCCTAGCTTTGACTGAAGAGAAGGGGATGCCCTTTCCCTCTGCACTCAGGTGACACATACTTGAAGAAGTCAGACATGTACAAGTGGAACCAGGGGAAAAAACAATGCTAAATCTGGATATGAATGAGTTATCAGAAATTAACAAAGCAGCTCAGTTGGTTAGAGCCTGGTGCTAATATAATGCCATGGTTATGGATTCAGTCCCTCTATGGGCCACTTAAAGAGTTGGACTCGGTGATCCTTGCAGGTCCCTTCCAACTCAGAACACTCCTGTGATCCTGTGAGTATTTGGGAGAGCTACAGCTGTAACACACAGAGCTCAGTTTCTCCTGCCAAAAGGATGCGGCAGAAATAGAAGCAGCCCAGAGAAAGATGTCAGTGATTGGAATGACTGGTCTACAGCAATGCTTCCACAGGAAGACAGAGATTGGGAACCTTCCACCTCATAGAGGAAACGAGCTGAAGGGAAAGAAAAGGTATTTCTATAAAATCAGGAATGGCCGGAGGGATGTGGACCTGGAATGACTGCCCCAAGTCCTGTGAGGCTCTCAGTGAAGGAACTGCACAACAGTTTTAAAATTCAGTATCATGGCTTTTGTGTCCACAACCTTTATCTGAATTGCAGAATTTGCTGCTACAAACCCCCTGAAAACGAATGCTGTCAAGGAGCTCAAAAGCTTCTGGCCAGACTGCTGACCAGCACAGAGGAGAGGGAAGCCCGTGAAGGCATCCTGACCGAGGCAGGATGCACAACAGAACTGAAAGCAAAACTAAAAGAAGTCACTTTTCCTTGGAGGAGAGGAAAAGAGCCTCCAACCTAGAAATCTGAAACTGCTGCTGCAGCAACAGTGTATTGTGTGTGGAAGGTTTTACATGCAGCTGAGTTTGCAGTAAGGCTGCACACTGCAAAAGGAGCGTGGATCTCTGTGTATAAAAAGGGATTTTAAAAAGCCCTGTCAACAGTTACAGTTCAGAGTAGCCTTGCTGTGCTGGCATGTAAGGCTTTAGAAAAGGTTTTGCATGATGATTTAAGAAGTGACAAAAAGATTGAATTTAAAGCATGGCAAAACCATCAGCTTGAGACACAGTATTTATACCAGTCCTACTTTATGTAGTCCTTGACTTAGTATGCCACCACAGAGACTTGCTAGCTAGAGATCATGACAACAGTAACAATAAACAAAAAAAAAGAAGAAAAAAGAGCAGCTGGTGATTTGCTTCCTTGTCTACAGTTTCACTTGTAATTAACATGGTTTTCATTTCTTTCTCACTGCTTCATTTTAAGAGGTCCTCTTTGATCTGTTTTGGAACCAACCTCATTATTATTGACCTTGAAATTAAAAGGTCTCGGAAAAGAAGATTGTGTGGTACAGGAAGAATTGAGCTGCTTGAGTTGTGGGGATTTGGAGAGGGGACAGCTAGTACCCATGAGAACCACATGGTTATGTACCGGGAGGTGCCAACATCAAGAGATTTTCCTGTAATCTGAGAAGAGGATGAAATAATGGATGCAGCAGTGAAAGAAACAAGTGTGATCCAAGGTTGTGTCACATGAGGAGTTCTGAGCAGAGATGTTTTAATGTCCTCAGATGAGGCACTGGTGGAACCTTGTGTCAGACAGCTGCAACACTGGACGCTCCAACTGCTGAAGAAGGAATTTAAATGCAAATACAGGAGACTGAAGGGAGGAGCCTGGCTTTTTCAGTCAAGTGAAGGGAAAACAGCAAACATCATCTTCACATATCAAACCTGAACATTAGCTAATTAAAACCCTTTTCACCAGAATAAATTAAAGCACAAGTCAGAACAACTGTTGGACAGGGAAGTGGGAAGCAGGAGACTTGCCTGTCTGAAAAACAGCTTCAGCCTTGTTGCTTCAAACAGGTGAGAATCCAAGCCCAAAAGTTTCCTTCCACACCAGTGCTCCCAAGTAACTGCTCCTGCCTTTGTTTGCATTTCACTCTGAGCATTCCCATCTTGTTTTTCAAAGTACAGTTGCCCCCCAGTCCAGGTGAGTTCTGCTGGCCTTTGGCTGCTGTATCTCAGTGGAAAGCATTACTCTGACCACCACTTGTCAGCCAGCAGCAGAGCTATAACACTGGGAAACTGCTGAAGGGAGGCTGTGTAGAAGGAACCCAAATAAGCTGCAGGAGAGGGGAGTTCCCTTGGGGCGGAGACCCTTTGGTGTTTTAAAGCTGTGGAACTGTGAGTTTCTCCCTCCTTCAGGTGAGCCAGCCAAATCTGATATACTGTAGTTCTAAAGACTCAGCTAACCATGGCTTTTATTCAACTGAGAAAACAACAACTGTTGTTTTATTCAACACTGAGAAAAAAAGTTCCTTGGAATTTTCATTTTAAATGACTGTTCTATCAAAATTCTTATTAGAATAACTTCAGTGCCAAACCCCAGACCAACTGCTCCTCTGACAGCTTTTCTGCACATACCTGAATAAATATTTGTCAATATATTTTCAAACAGTCCACAGTCAAACAGTGCCATCACTGTCTCTTCATACTCTGGGGAAAGAGATAAGTTGATGTAATACTACTGAGTAAAGGTTTACAGAGCCCTACATTAGAAGTACCACAAAACAGTAATTATTTATTTTCCATCATACTGACTGCTAGAGGTTTTAAAATGTCTTCCTTCTCATATAATCTGCACTGAGAAAGAAAGATCAAGTTGTCAAGTCTTTCTTTTTAGTTTCATACAGAAAATTATTCTCTTTTTGGGTCTGTACCACATAAACAGTGCATTTAAAGAAGAGCAATATATTTAAGTTGTATTTCACTTCAGTGTGCCAGGACTGTGTGATGGCAGAGCTGACTGTACCAACATCTCCTGACAGATCATGTGTGGGACTGAGCTATCCCTGTTTGCTGTTAAGAAACATCCAAGAATTACACCTCAATTTCATACCTGAGGCTTCTGCTGAAGCAAAATACAAAACACTCAGAGTTCAACTGACACACAAGCTGCTCATGAAGGAAGACTTTCCAGGTAGGACATTTCACTTTCCATGCATATGCTTCAGTTACTTTCCATAAAATAGTCTTCTTTATGCAAAAGTATCACTCCTAACTTTGCAAAACTAGGAGGACAATTGGAGAGGAAGGTTCAAAATTTTCTTTAAATGTGTTATGGACAAAACAACATTAGATTGGAATTCTTTAAAAACAAAGTACCTCATACAAGGTGATAAACCCATAAAAACCCCACTCAGACACTAACAGCTGACAATACAGTTGTAACAAATGACCCAAAGCCTTAAAATGTATATACTTAGAGATTTTCACTCAGAAGAGAGCGCTGATATTAACAGACAGCTGGTACCTCTGTGAAGCTGCAAGAGCAACACAGACTTATGACCTAAATTAAACCTGCTTCTCTTCAGGACCTCTCTGTTCTCCAGTTCCTGGGAGAAGAGGCTGGACTGAACCTTCCTATGCTTATGCCAACATGTAAAAGGCAGCTTCAAAAATTCAAGTCAGGAGGTCTCACTAGAGATCCTGAGTGAGCAGCTCTTACATAGTTTTGAGAAAGAAGTTCCTTGGAACTTTCATTGTAAGTGATCATTCAAAAGGGGAGGTAATTCTCAACCTCCTCCACAGCTGCAGAAATAAGGACTGAGTTATTTAGTACCATGGTATTCTCAGGAAGGTGGCCCAGGGCCAAGTGCCCGGGATTCAGATCTGCACCTTTGCTCTGACAGCAGAGTCCCTGCCATGGGTCGCCCTGAAACATACCTGTTTCTGAAGTGTTGTCATCCATCAGTTTTTCCTGAGCCAGGTGAAGTGTGTCCAGCATTTCTTCAAATATGTCATCCAGAAGCCCAGCTTGTTTGCACTTCCTAACAAAGTCTATTCGAACTGTTAAAACACAAAAGCATTCTCATACAGAAGTGATCTGTAAAGTGGGCTTTGTTCCCTATCTTCAGAAACTAAAACTTTGGCCAAAGCCCTTCCACCAGTAACAAATAGTTTTGCAGATCTCTGGCTCCTCCAGCCACCCACACAGCCCTTTTCAGTGGGAACAAAAAAGTAGCCAGGCAAACGTAAGCACTGTGCAAGGTGTAACATTCCCTAAGCTCTAGATTTGGCTTCATTTATCACAAGCAAACAGCTCCACAACTCCAAAAGTGCCATCCCTAAAGTTCATAATACCCCTTAATGATTTGTCTTGCTTGTGTTTCCATCAATCCTTAGGACCACACCATGGGTTGAGCAGACTAAAGCACATGATCCTTGCAGGAAATAAATCAGTATTTGACTTGGTAAAAATTGAGGCTACTTTTACTCCAAGTGATCCAGGCAACTAAACTTTTTTATACAGCCCATTTTATATACCTACTTTGTCAGATTTGGATTGATCGAGAAACAACCATTTTCTCTTTATTTCAGAGCAGCAGGTCAGTGATTAGTGAGATCAATGTAATGGGCTGTTCAAAAGCAAAGAACCATTGGATAGCTCACAAAAGTCTGCCAATCTCCATTAAAAACAATGTTACATTTTACTGGAGACATTTGTGAGGAAAGAAATGCCACCTCACTTACATGAGTTGCTCTACAAGTATTTCAGGATTCTTTACACATTTCCTGTTCTTTACACTGGTAGTGAAATTTGGAAAAAACCACTAGGCAGCCACTTGCAATACCATGCCCATATATTAAGCATATCCATAGTGAGGTGAATAATCACCACTAGCACATACCAAACTTCCAATCTCAAGCCAGCAGAATTCCAACAAGCAACTGCAGCAGGAGCTTCAGGGTAACATGAAAACTGCAGCACTGCAGGATAGGTCCTGGGATCCATCTCACTGTTGTAACACCATATGTATGCAGTGAAAGCCTATACGGTGTTAAGCCCCCTGTGTACACCCAGGCTTCCAAAGGTAAGATGTGCTGCCCCCTCCTCAGAGCACCTCCTCTGTTAACACCTTCTAGGGTTGCCATTTTAGATTTAACTGTAGTGATACAGAGGAGCGGTGTCAGGCAGAGGCATCCCTGTCTGCAGGAGACAGGGCTGAAAGCAGCAGCCAGCCCATGTGGGCCATTCCCATCTGAATCACCAGCTCATATCACACAGCAAGTCTCACTCAGCCAAACCACAGGCATTTGTGTGCTGCATAGTTATTAAAACATTCTGCAAATTAGACTTCTGCTCCCACTCCAGAGCACACAGAGCCACTTGTCTCAGGAGAATCATAAAGATACATTTGCAGCACAGCATTTGCTACCAGCCATCTCCAAGCTCTGCACTTCAACATAACATCACAGTACCTCCTAGCTGCTCCACAAAGTTGTTACCAAATGTCCAAAATATCAGAATAAGGCTCCTTAACACTTAAGTTAAAAGAGGGCATCCTTTCTCAGGCCCAAGGTCCTGCAGGGAATACTCCTAACTTTACATGGACACTTTGATTCTACATTAAACGTGTTGCTTATATACACTCCCTACATACACATTACAATTTATCCATTATCATAAATACCACCCCAGCCTCCCAGACAATAAGTCCTTTGTTCCATCTGTCACTGCATTCTTGAGCCATGTATCTTCTTCTTGTCTTCCCAGTATCCTTGCTGGAGAAGCAGCGTTTGGATGCCTTGTTTCTCCGCTAAAAGTTTCACAGGCACAGTAAAAACTGAGTTAACCCTTCTGGTGTCAAAGTGAGTCTCACCTTTATGCCTGTTGTTTTTTCTTTTTAGTATTTGTAAACTGTTTTCTTCTGCTGTCTCTTCTGTACTCTGTAAGAAAATCAAACCAATGTATTTTTACATCATGCTGACATTTACTGCTGTCCTCATTATCATACTTCTGTCTTAGCAGAAAGATAAAAAGCAGTCTACATTTCTGTGAATACAGTCAGCTTCTCTGCATGGCTAACAATATTCCTCTCCAGACATTCTATTCTGAAAATGGAAGCAAAAACTGCTGCAAAGCAAAAATGATTTAAGAAAAGCCAAACACCTGGGACACCACCTTCCTTAACCACTGCATTTGCAAATAGCAGAGAAGTTAACAAATGCCTACTGGGAACTCCCAAGGCTCTTTATGAACATCGTCAGAATACTTTGATAAGTGAGTCCAGATGTGGGTCCCCTATTTTAGTACTACTGAAATTCAGAATTACCGTTTCTTCTGTGATGGTGGGAGATGTCAATGTACGTCTTCTTTTCTTATTAGCTGCATCTAGGAATCAATAAACAACAAAGTAACAAAACCGACAACCTCAGACTGACCATCACACATCATTAAATACCTTCTTTTCCCAAAAAGCTACAGAAGTATGTTTCAGCTTCCCCAAAAACCTGACATTTCAGCAGAATTCACATTGTTTCCATTTAGGAAAACTGCAAGCATGAACCAAGCATTAGGAAAATGTGCAAGTCATTATAGCATTAGGATATCACTTAACCTTTTCAACTCAGTAGATTTTTAATTGTGGCAGAGTGAACTTACTCCTCCTGGCAGCAGCACTACCTCTAGGTGGTAAAAAACTGGTTTCTTTTCCAAACAATTCTTACATATGTTAATACACCCTCAAAACTAAGACTACATAAAAAATTACTTAGGTGTCTCAAAGACATATAAATGGCATTAGGTTTTTTATCAACATAAGGACCCTCCCAGAAAACCTCAAGAAGCCATTTGACTTGTCAGTTTAATATTATTTATGCTACAAAGTGTTTGTAGAGATGTGTAGAGATCTCTGAAAAATTGTCTCTGCTTTCACTGCCTCCTTTCCATCAGCATGCACCAGACTCTGGCCAACATCATAACTGGCAGCTTCTAGAAACAGCTATCACAAGCGGAGAAGGACAGATCTGGCAAGAAGACACGGCAGGAGCAGAGAAAGGCAGAGAAGAGTGCAAACATCCACCAAAACCTGTATGTTTAGTGTACAGTGGGATTATATTTCCCCTTCCCCGTTTAATTCCAGAACCTCTGGGCAGCACTTAGTAAGGCTTTTCCTGTTAGAAATCACCCTATCAAGAGGAATGAGGAGCCACTGTTGTATATGGAGGCTGTGGAAACAAGTTTGGGCTTTGGGCACTGGTGCTGTACATTTGCATTTTTCACGGCCTGAAATGAAATTGGTCTCTCACTTAATCCAAAACAAACCTGTAAGGCCAAATCTGGGGCAGTGTGGGAAATATTGCTGTAGGTACAAAGTTCCTTGTTCCTTGCTGTCCAGCATGGTATTTTTGACACATGATGGGATTTACTGAGCTCTCCCTAGTATCTGCTGTAAGGATGCCTTATACAAGAGGAACACAGTCTGAAGAGCAGCCCAACTGCTGAAGTCCTGCCCTGCATATTGCTGGCTGCTCTCTGGCATTTGTCAGCCTTGACTCTGTCCACATCCAACTCTTCCAGTTATACAGAGGTTGGAGCCTGTTTCCAAATCCAAGCTGCTCTCCCATCTTTGCTGCACAGAGCTGCAAGGAGAGTTCTTGGCCCATAAGGCACCTTATCCCTTTCCAATCACACAGCAGAGCCCTGACATTTCAGCACAAGAATACTGTGTGAACCAAGAATAAGGGGATCTTCCTTGACCCCATTTTCTCCAAACTATGAAGCAAGAGACACTGGGATTGGGGAAACAAGTGTCTTCTACTCAACTCTCCCACTTGCTCCCCACTTCCCAGGGTACAGCTACTCTCAGGAGGTGAGAGAAGCGCATTCAGGAGGCAGGATAGACACTGCCAGCAGAATCCATTTACCCCTCAGCAGGCTTAGGTTAGATATAAAGAAATCCTTCACTGTGAGGGTGGTGACACTCTAGAACAGTTTGTCCAGAGAAATTATGGATCTACTGTCTCTGGAAATGTTCAAGGCCAGGTTGGATGGGGTTTTGAGAACCTGGTCTAGTGAAAGGTATGCCTGCCCAAGGCAAGCAGGCTGGAACTAGATAATCATCAAAGTTCCTTCCAGCCCAAATCATTCTGTGATTCAACCTTGTAAGTCTTAAGCACTCCTGATGAACAATGTAGTCTAGAGTCTGGACCTAACGCCTGAATAGTATCTGGTACTGGAAACAAAGCAATCCTGGGCCTGTCCGGTACTTGCACAGGAGATCACCTGGGACCCTGGGCAGCCCCAACAGACACTGACAACCATTAGACCACAGAAACCAAAATAATTTTGAAAAGGGAAGAAAGGTCAGGATTCAGAAGTATGGATAAGTAAAAAGCAAAGCTACTAAGTAAACTAAGAAGATGCATTTGGTTAGTGAATCACAGCAATATCAGATATTAAATGGACTGTATGTGTGGCTAAGAAGTGAGACATGAGGGTTAGAAATTAATTTAGGGTAGAAATTAATTTCAGAGTTAGGATAGCTGTTTTGGATGATATATGTTGCTTAACCTGCTTAGCTTGTAACTTGCTGTGCTTGCAAAGGCCTGCAAGAATTGACAAAGGAATGCAGGGATCCTGATAAGAAGAACTTATTACCCCAAACAAATTGGAAGGATTGTGAGGCCTGTTGGAGATAAGAGGGGCTCCTCAGACCCTGCAGCTAGCTTCAGAGAGATCCCACACGTGCCTCGCGCTGAATAAATACATACCTACTTTACAGCTTCTGGGAAGCCCCAGCCCTCATGACTAAAAGCTTAAATAATAATCATCTAACCCACCCCTTATGTGTGATCAGGGTGGAGCAAGACTCTGTCAAGAAGATTGGCCAAAATTTGCTAGACTTTGGTGGGAGCACATCACTGTCAGCACAAGTGCTAACAGTTCAATTGAGCTCAAATTCAAAGTGAAGGCCAGTCTAGGAGCCACTTCACTGTGAGCAGAGTTCTATGCATTAGGCTAACAAGGTCCAGCTTTGGTTGGGATTTCCAAATACCTCTGAATCAGGAAGGGCCAGGACTGCCAAATGAAACTGCATTTCTGTAGCACAGGAAGCAATCCTTAAACAGGGGTTGTACAACCTTTTGTTACACTTAAAAAGCTCTTTGGGATCCTTCAGAATGAAAGGCCCTATTTTAAAAACTACTGCAGTGAATACAGAAGATGCAAATGTAAGTGTCTGCATAACCACAGATAAAATCCCAAGGTGACCTCTCCTGTAACAGCCCTCTCCTTGCTAATCTAGTGCAAACTTGTGTGTGGCTCTCCTGTCTCACATGGATTTTACAAGCTGCTTAGGCCTACTTGCCCAAAGAAGAGTAAGAATGATTCCATGAAGGATTGGGTTCATTGTGGTTTAAGTCAGTTTTCAAGGAGATTCGGGGGAGATAAAATTTTAACTTTTCCCACTTCAAAAAACCTTGATTTTTGCGGATACATGCGGATCTCAACCAAACCACTCCTGCAAGATTAGAAATCCACCACTCAATATGAAGGTGGTAAAATTTATCTTGTTCATATGAATTACTGACTCTAGGATGCAAACTTTTAAAACAAATTAAATCAATGAAGTCATTAAAGAAACTCACCATAGTGATTGGTCCTATTCCCTGGGTCATGTTTTGGGCAGAACACTCTAAAATTTAAGTTCAATTTCAAGAAAAAGAGAAGAAGTATTAATAAATACGCAGAGTTATGTTGACCTATTTTAACAGATATTTTCCCCTCTTTTCACTGAACAAAAACTGAAAGACAATTCAAAAAAAATCAGGATTTTTGTTCAGCGTTACCCACCTCAGAAACCACCTGCTTTAAAGTCCCGTGCATGCACAACCTTGTATCTGAATTTCTAGAGCCACAGTGGACTCTCAGCACTGAAGTTCTGAATAATCAGCTCCATCAGCCCACCCTGTCTGGGCCTGCCCACTGTTCAGGCCCTGAGTCAGACACATGCAATGTATGTGGCAATCACTGTGTCAGAGACACTGAAATGAGATTAACACTCCCAAGGTGAAACGCCACAGTTCTGACACTGCTCCATCACAGCCCCCGCAGCTCTGCCCCCTGGTCCTGCCCCAAGCAGGCCAGGAGCCTCCTCAGACACATCTGCTCAGTGTCACCTTCCATTCTTCAGCCCTGCAGGATGCTGGCAGCACCACATGGCACCACCACGCACAGCACCAGGTATTCACTCGCCTGGAGATCTCTGTGCCCCTCCCTGCCGCTGCTCTGTGCTCATGGAATGGCCCCCAAATCCTGAGAACATAGGGCAACCCTGTGTGAGATTCAGTAGCTTAAAGCTGCTCAGTCCATTTGTTACTTAAAGATTTCAGTAATATGTGAAATGAGAATATTTTCAGTGGTTCTAGGAGAGCAATGTGAATTCCTTGGAAGAGGCAAAATGCAACAAATTTATCTGAAAATATTCCTTATCTTTTGGATACAATAATGTGGAGAGAACATGAACCAACTTTCACAATATGCCTTTCTTACAGAAGGATCCCAAGTCACTTTTTAAGCAAAAATGCCTTGTCAGGAGCGTGGCTTAGTTTATCTCTTCCTTACAAATCTACTTGCCAAGACTGCTGCAATTTTTAAAGGAAACTGCATTTACTAGGACATTTTTTAATTATTGTCATTCTTCTAACAAAAACGGAAGCACTGCCCTTAGAAATGCAGACTGTTGGCGTGATGAGGAACTTTTGCAGAAAATGCATCTTGAAGCACAAAAAATCAGATTTAGGTATGCTTAACAATGCAATCAGAAAGCTATATACTGGAGACAACTTATTTACACCCCTGAATTTCTAATACTGCCCTTTGGAGAATGTTTTTTATTCTTCCCCTCACTTTAGTTCTAGTCTTTCACAGTTAAAAACACCCCATGCTAGGCACAAGAGCATCCTACAAAGTACAGACAATATATTTTACTACTCAGGCCGCTTTATTTGGAAGCACTTCCCTACTATCATTTTTGCAAGACAGCAGTGCAAATCGCACTTATTTCTCCACCTCTGCTCTTACTGACCACTTCCACAGCACCATATGCTTTCTCTTTTTATTCTGCTCAATTTGTTCTGATGATCACTACCCATCATCACAATGATGGCAACTCAGAATTTAAAACCACGAGCTCCGCCTCTTGAAGGAATTCTCTCTTTTCAGTATTTTATATTTCACCATGGAAATGTGCAGGGGCTGTCAATCCACATCCACTGTTTTTCAAATCTACTCTCCAATAATTTCAGCTAGCTACAATTTTTGTGCTTTATTTATGCCACTGCTACTGTGCAAAAGTCTTTAGGTTCAAATCCTTGAAAGCTGTCCTAGTATCTTTCTCTAATCCAGTCCTTTACCAGCTCTTCAATACAGGGTGCTATAGCCTGGTTTCCTAGGCTATCGGTGTCACACAGTGACTTAAAACATGGCATTTTTAAGGGTCCCTCTTCCAAACCTCCAAGGTCACTAGCTCCAAAACGCCACCAAATCAAACTGTATATGCAAGCACTTCTTTACCAGTTTGTATCTAGACTGCCATCAGTCCCACTTGTTTTTAAACATCTTGAGTTCAGTCTTCTTGAGCCTATGTTATCCTTTCTAAAGCTATATGATGAAAGCCATTTATACTGTGATCATAGAAAGTTTCCATCTTCCCAGTTACAATCTTTCATGAGCTTTGCAGATTCACAAAGATTTTACAAGTATCAATTAACTGTCCCATCCTCCCTGCATGGCTGGGATTACAGTCTTGCAAAGATGCATTCATTTTAGACGGAGAGTGCTGTGAACCAGCCAGGAGTGCAAGTGTCTTGACACAAAAGGACCCATCTTCCACTACTACCAAGGACTGCACTAGTCCACCCCTTTCTAAAACAAGCAGTAATTAGATGATGCCCAAATTAATCTAAGTGTAATATGACCTGTGATCTCTCTGGCCTTGCACAGAAATGAGCATCAGGGCTTTCATGCACCTCAGACTTTCCTATAACTTCAACATTTCAAAAGGTCCCTGAAGCCCAAATTTTTCAACTCCTTCATCTGCATCCTGCAAACAATTTGTTTCACCTGTCAATGGCAATGCAGGCAGCCCAAGGGCAGTGGACACCAGGACTAGCATGATGAGGACAGAAAATCTACTTAGAATCCATTAAATCGTGTTAATGCTAGCAATATACTTGACATACAAGGCCTTTGGTGGGAATCAAAGTTCTTTGATAGCATAGGGAGGGAAAATTACTCGAATTTGACTAATGTGAGCAGACCTAGAAGTGCTATAACCTGCTCTGTGCTCAGACCACGTTTACTGGAGCTTCTGAACCAACAAAAAATTTAGAATCTGAGTGACATTAATAAAAATCTTGGTTCTTGAAGATTGGCTATAGAGTCAGTAAGGACTGACTTTCTCAGTTTCGGCTTGTTATCTTTCAGTGATGTTACAGGCTCAAATACTAAACACATTCCCTCCCACTGCAGTGAAGTTTTCCTGTGAAATGAAAACGTTTCTCCCACAGTTTGTAAACAGAGGATCAAGTACCATTTTAGGAGAGGGGAAGTTATTTCCTTCCCTAAAAATGCCTTAAAGCCCACCCAATGAAGTCCCTCTTGCTGACAGCCCCAGAGGCTGGCAGTGACAGTCAGAGGACACTCGGTGAGGTACCTGTAGATGCCGTTGACCTCGTCGGTCTCCACGGCTGCGTCGTCACAGAGCGCGCAGAAGAAGTGGTAGCTCCTGCGGCACGCGCGCTCCTCGCAGCCCACCGTGGCCCCCTTCTTGCGGCAGAAGTTGCACACCTACAACAGGAGGGGGTTCACCAGGTAAATGTCACAGGCAGCTACTCAAAATCCTGCCAGACAGGGCAAATGCTGTTCCCTGGGGGATAATCCAGTATTCTGTTGCAAGTCACCTCTGTGTAATTCATTAGGCAAATTCGCTCCTGCAAACTCTTACGCTGGTCATTATTCAGCCACCTTTTTGCTATCTTACCTCTATTTCATACTGATACATTTGTAAAATGAGGCAAAAAGCCACGTGACAGCACTGAGCAACCTTCCCAAGTTATTTCAACATTAATTGGTGTAATGTTTGTATTTATGTTTTCTAGGCTAACTTCATAATTAAAAGAGTACCACCCAGGATGTGGGGGAGGAGGGCAGACAAAGACAAAGGCAATTGAAAAAACCTATCATTTAAATAATCTTATTTCTGCTAAACTCAGAAGGTGTTCCCCTTTAGAATTGTGAATTGCATTATTTTGTTTCAGGCACTGGCTTAGTTCTTTACCAAAGTCTCAGGAAACTTTGACTAAGGAAATAAAGGCCAGAAAAAACCCCACCTGCATTTTAATACAGAATAAACTAAATTTCACCAAACCAAATGTTAAATCAATGACTCCAACACTAAACCTGTAATTTCCCTAATCTTACTAGATCAGAAGGACCAGCTACTTGAATGTGGTTTTTTTTAAAGCACAGAACAGACCACACAACCGTCAATACTATGAGACAGGACTAACTGCAGACTCAGAAACATTTCCTTACCAGCCGCTTTCCTCTCCTGAGCTCCTTTAACACTGACGATACATCAAACCTTATTGCCAGATTGTCTGGGTTATGATCTTCAGATTCCACAAATCCTGAGGAAAATAACTAAAGACAAAAGAGACAGTTTCAAGAAATAAGAATGACACAGTCACCAGTGCTAAAAAGAGACAAGGAATACATATTTTCTTCTTGCACTTGCCCTGCCTAAGGAGGCTGATTTTTCTCTGTGTTAACAAGAGGTATCACCTACACTGAACAAGGAGCTAAGCTTAAACATTTCTGCAGTCAAAAGAAGTTCCTCCTTCCACGTAGGAGATTCCACATCACCTGAAGGCAAACTAAGAAAAGATAGTAAGGTGAGAAAGACAACTTATTAAAAACATGAACAAAGAAAATGTGAAATTCCAGGGTGCCCAGAGTAAGGATGAGAAGATCTTCAGGCAATAGACCTCCACACCTTGGACATCTTATTATGTGCTCAGTTGTTCAGACCTTATCTTATTTCTCTGTAATAAGATTTCCATACAGTCCAATGATGACAACAGCTGACTGCAGGAAAAAAAACAGAAACATTGCACACATCCTAGGAGAAACCCACTAGAAATGCACACATGCACACTCAGGCCCATAAATTTAATTCCCATAAAACTGCTGAGCCATGACAATGAGTGAGGAAGGGGAAGTTCTTGGCAAGTATTTCCTAAGCATTAGATGTAGCTAATTCCAAACAAAACGGAGCTACCCTTTCATCAAATAGCAGGCACAATCTGTCTGCTCAGAAGGTGATAGCTGACTGCAAAAAAACTCAAACAGCACAAGCAAGCCTAAGGCAGAGAAATGAGTAAAATTACTGGAAGGATAAAGAAAAGAAAACGAAGAAAAGAAAAAACACAGAGAGAGAGAAGTTTTAACATCGGAGAAACATTAAAGCCATAATAAAACATGTTTCAAACAAAACATTCAAGTGCCATAAAACAACACTGTTTTGAAACATTTTGATAGAAAATAACCAACCAAAAAAGATATCAGAAAAATAAAGATGTAGACATAACAATTGTGAGAATAAGAAGGCAGGGACAGTGACAGCCAGAAAGCTGCTCTAGCAGCAATCTTCTGCACTAAATGGCCCTCAGCTATATTCTCCCTCTGCTGAAGGGAGAATACAGCAGCTTTAATTGACTCTGCACTCCAAGAACCAGCTCCACCAACATTCCAGAATAAAGGGGAGGCAAGAAGAGTAGAAGGATCACAGCACACTTAGAGCTTCACAGATATTTTTATATAATCAACTTCTGATATTTTTATTCCTTATTTTGAATAAGGGACCCACTGGAAAGTTTTTTAACCGTCAAGTGATATGGATAATTTCCTGCAAAGGTTTAAGTATACAACTTTCTGTGGTCTGAGAATCCTCATCCAAGAGGATGAGTCTCAATAGTGTCTCAAGAAGATCTATTCCTGTTGCTAGACCATATGTGGTCTTTGTGGTGTTTTCATGTGTGTCTGGGACCACTGATCAGCAACAGACACACATGAAAACACCACAAATCAACAGCTCCAGCTGTGCAGACACATCCTTTCCCACTCCAAAATCCCGGCCAAGCCCTGTTGCTTTTTACAGCTTTTCAATCTAATATAAACTTGCTGGTTTGAGTAACTAGCTTTTCAATCCAGACATCATCGCAAAACCAGAAAGAGATAGGCAGTGTAAACTTCCCCCTTATCCCTTCTCCACTTCTCTTCGGTACTGACCAGCTAAAGGCACTCACCAGACAATCCTGATGAGCTGCAATATTTCTCTCTGTGGCGATATACATCACAGAGCCAGCTTCCCCTTCTGAACAAAATGCACATGTTCTTCTCACCATCTTCGCCATTATCCAGAAAGCACCTAGAGCAGGATAACTGAGACAAAACACAAAGCAATTGACAACTTCCATAGGCCAAGCAGGACAGAGGAAAGCAGAGCCTGCCAGCACCTGCCCTTTAACTGCTCCTTCACCTACATCCCGTGACCCTTGGTGCTTTGCTCCTCCAGTAACAACTACCAGTAGAACAGGCAAAGCCTGCGCCTGGCACAGCAGTGGGATGGAAACCAGACTCCAGGAGCTCCAGCAATTAGAGCAGGAGAAAGAGTGGTTTATCTCCTCTTGGAAAGTCACTAACAAGTCATAAGGGGTAATACAAGAGTTTTCAAGCTTCCTTGAAATATCTGCTCCAAAAACAGATCCAAGAACAGCCTGGCAAGCCATGCTTTAAGGTGTGAAACTCCTTTTATTTGGAGGAGGGCAATCACTCCTAGTGTTTTCTTAACCTAGTGCTGCCACGTGTGGGTCTGTGAGTCAACAAAGGCCAGAAAAACAGCTGCCCCAAGCTTTGCCAGTGCCTTCCAGGAGTTCACAGAAAACAAGGAAGAAACCAATTTCTTACTGTAAGAAGGATATAGCAAAGTAGTGTGGAGAGGTCTGCAAGTAAATTGGGGTGCAAGAAAAAATCATAAAGACTCAAACATTCTCTCTCAACAAGGTGAAATGCTAACAGGACTGACAGAATTTTCCCTGGGGCCACGGAATTGCCCCAGGGACATCTGTTATCCTTTCCTGGCCATATCCACTCAAGTCTTAATTGTTCTTCTTCACATAGTCTTTCTCCAGCACCTGCAAAATTCTGAGGCCAGCCACTTACTTCACAAAAGCACTCTAAGTGTTTCTGGACAAGCCTTTAGACACATCCCCCACCAGTAGGTTAGAGCATCACCCCTCAACATTTGTAGCAGAAATTTTACTTTGTCTGTGTTTTTTGTGCAAGTCCACCACAGAAATCTTCAACAACTTCCCACTCCTACAAGGTGTGATACTGCAAACTATCCTCTGCTGGAGACGTCACCTCTGACAGCACAAACTCCTGTATGACAAGGGGGAAGAAAAATCTGCATTTACTTTCAAGAAATAGGAAGATCTGAAGTTAAATTATTCTAGTGAGAGGTAGTAAGGCCCAAGTACAAAACAGGCAGGAAATCTCATAGTCCCACAAATCCTGCAACCTTTTTCTGGGTTTCAAGAGACAAACTGTTTTCGTTAGTTCCCATCCCCCTTGCATAAAACAGACTGGGTAGTGCCAACTGAAAACACCACCAGAATAGAAGAGGATTTTTTATATTTTCTCCCCTCTGGCTTACACTACTGACAATTTACTTATAATCACAAGTCACTTTGCCTTTGCACACAGCTGGAGGTTTTTTCCCCTCTGTCCTTCTATGTCTTGTAAGCAAGGCAGGGTAGAAACCGATTTCCAATACCCATCTATACACTGACCATCATATCAGTTTCAGAACCTGAGCAATACATAAATACAATAGAAACAATCAGAAACACAAAGGCATATTAGAACTAGAATAGAAAAGAAAGAAAATCAAAAGAAGAATGAGCTAGTTTGAATGGCCTAGAATACAGGAAAAGCTCTCTGCAGCAAACCAATACTTTGAATCAATGCAGACACATAGGCCCTGCTCAGGCCCAGTCAGAGGATCCGGCTCTAGGAATTTTTTAAGGAAGGGACAAAACGTGGAGTCTACAGTCCCTGGTGTTCTTACAGGCTCTGGAGAAATCCTGGTGCTAATAGAGAACAGAAGAGACTTGGTCATGGTCTGCCTTGGGGTTGCTCCAGCACCTTTCTAAGAATCCTGAAGCAGTGGAAATCCAGCTCTTGGCCATTCCTCTGTGCAGAAGCAGCCAGTCTGCACCTACGGATGGCCCTGTTTAGCCCTGTATCCTGTGCCTCTGTGGTGGGTTGGCCCTGGCTGGATGCCAGGAACTCCCCCAAGCCACTCTATCACTCCTCTCTACAACTGGATGGGTAGAGAAAATTTAACAAAGGATTCATGGGTTAAGGACGGGGAGAGATTCTTCATCAAATACCATCACAGGCAAGGCAGACTCAGCTTGAGGATAATTAACTGAATTTATTACTAACAAAATCAGAACGGGACAATGAGAAGTAAAATAGATTCTAAAACCACCTTGCCCTCACCTCTCCCTTCTTTCCAAACTCTACCTCCCTCCCCCAACAGGCAGAGGGAGATGGAGAATGGTCAGTCCATCACTCATTTTTCTTGCTGCACTCAAGGGCAGTCCTTCCCCTGCTCCAGTGTGGGGTCCCTCCCAATGGAGACAGTCCTACAGAAACTTCTCCCTGAGTCCATCCCACGAACAGTTCTCCACGAACTGCTCCAACATAGGTCACTTTCCCATGGGGTGAAGTCCTTCAGGCATAGCCTGATCCAATGTGGGTCCCACCACAGGGTCACAAGTCCTACCAGGAAACCTGCTCCAGCGTGGGCTCCCTCTCCATGGGTCTGCAAGCCCCTGTGTCCTGGTTTGACAGGGGAGGAGTTTGGGAACTGAGGCAAAAGGTTTGTGTCGTGAGCCACTGAAAAGTTAGACACGCCTCTGTGAAAAATACATGTTAAAATGAAAAACCCAGGAACTTCCTCTTTCTTTTCTGGCCGGCAAGAAGATAACACACCCCAGGCCCCGTCTTGGAGCCAGGTGGCCCTGCCATGGGGGTCGGGCCCCTTCCTTC
>VWZV01002296.1:807505-917336 GCA_013397155.1 Irena cyanogastra | reverse complement strand
CCCCCAATAAGTCGACATGGCTCATCGACAAGCTGTGAGAAGGCTTGTAGAGATGAGAAGGACTTCACGATGGCAGATTTTCCCCCTTGGGTGGCTGCTAGTCGTGAGAAAGCCACAAGAGAACTGTTTTTTTCCTCTTGTGGAGAAGTCTCCAGAAACTTAACAAGAGGAACTTCTCTCCCTGAGTGAACTGTAGAAAGACTATGCCGGAAGTGGTAAACTGACTAGAAGTTTAGGTTTAGTTCTTTGCATTATTAGTGTTCAAGAGAAAGGTAGTGGGGAGAGGAAAAGTAGTCTGAAAAGTTTGGTTTGATTCTTACTACTTTTTTTTCTTTTCCTTTTTAGTTACAATTAATTTTCTTTATATCCTTTTGAAATTTGAGCCTGCTTTGCCTTTCTCCTAATCCTATCTCACAGCAAGAAGTAAGTCCATTAGCTGGGAAATCTCAAAATTAGTGAAAATTCTAAATTGGTGAACCAAAACCACTACATGAAAATAGTGTTTCCTCCTGGTTTCAAACAGAAACCACAACACCCTGCCAGGACCCTGCTCCAGCATGGGCCTCCCACGGGGTCACAGCTTCCTCTCAGGCACCCACCTTCTCCACAGGCTGCGGGGGGATCTCTGAATCCCCATGGATCTCCCTGGGCTGCAGGGGCACATCCTGCATCACCATGGTCTGCACCAGGGGCTGCAGGGGAATCCCAGCTCTGGCACCTGGAGCACCTCCTGTCCCTCCTTCTCCACTGACCTTGGTGTCTGCAAAGTTGCTCCTCTCACATAGTCCCGCCCCACTCCTCTCTGTCCACAATGATATCTGCTCAATAACTTTTTTTCTTTCCCTCTTAAATATGTTACCTCAGAGGCGTTACTATCATTCCTGCTGGGCTCCGCCTTGGCCAGTGGAGGGTCAGTCCTGGAGCCGGCTGGCATTGGCTCTGCTGGACACGGGGGAAGTTTCCAGTAGCTTCTCACTGAGTCCACCCCTGTAGCCCCCCTACCACCCACAAAGCTGGCCATGCAAACCTGACATACCCCCACAGCTCTTCCTGAGCTTTCTGCTACAGAGTACTACCAGGAAGAGGATACAGAGCTAAACAGAACAATGGAGTTGGCTGGCTGCTCCTACGCAAGAAGGGAGAGGCTAAGGGCAGGTTTCCAGTTTCACTGTTTAGTTACATTTCATCTGGACAATGCCTTGCTTTTGCAGGGCTTAAGCCTGCCACTCAGGGATTCCAGCTGAGACACTTGGAACTGTCTGAAAAGGCAAGAAATCCTTGCTCCACTCTTTCAGTAGCACTCATGACAGCATCGCTCTGTTACTATTTCTCCTGCTGCCTCTTTTTAAAGTCAAGGAATCTGAAACTATTTAGCTCTTCTTTGTACAGAAGCTGGTATGCAGTTTTTTTCACCTCTGTCACTTCTCTATACTCTTCCAGCTACAATCGAAGAGGAGCATACCACCTCCAAAAGGATGGGCTACCATTTACACCACAAGGTCACAACATCACTCTGTATTTTCCTTCTTTCCTTAATAATTCTCACTATTCCAATCACATTTCAGCCTGCTTCTGAGCACAGAGCTGACACTTCCAGAGAACTACTGGAAGCACAAAGCAGGGAAAAAAACACAAAGCTCAACAAGCAATGGAGCCGGCCCATGGTGATCAGAGCAGACAAAACTGGGTGGAGGGCTGGTGGTTTGTGCTGCCACAGGTCTGGAGAGGAACGTGAGGCAGCGTGGGAGCCGTGTGGCCTTGTTCTTTCCCTTACTTACCAGGGAATGTCTTGCACCAACTGCACCTCCGGGGTATTCCGTGCAATGCGACCACAAGCAATGGAAGGTACAAAAGTACCCTGATTTGTACCTAACTGGAGGGGGAGAATTCAACACAGAAATCATAGCGACAGATCCATGGGTTTGTCCTCCTGGCCCCCCGAGAAGGGATGCCTTTCAGTGGGAGCCACACACAGACATACCTGTCACAGAATCAGTTAGGCTGGGAAAGACCTCTGGGATCATCAAGTCCAAACAATGACCCAACACCACCCTGTCAACTAGACCAGCATTATAGTTACTCAGATCTCCTTCTTAAGTGGCATCAGACTAAGTAGGGAGGGCATCAGTGTTACGGTTGTTTCTCTGCCACATCCGTCATCTTCCACTTATCAGTGTTGGATTTTCATCTGCTGTTTTACAGCCAATCCCTTGCTGTCCCAAAGTCCTTCTGCAACCCCTCGCTTCCACTGTCACCACCACAGGAACCTAATTCAGGGGGCCTAATTCAGCTGTAAGATTTGGGGGCCCTTCTGCTGCCCTCCACTCATAACAGAACAAATGACGCTGCAAAACAGAAGGCAGAGCAGCAGCTGAGAGAACAGTCACACACGGCTGCTCCTCCTGTACCTGGGCCATTTCCTAGAAGCAGGGCTGCTGGTTTCGGTTCTCTACAGTTTCATAACAGTGACTAAACAGAAGAAAATGGGAAAGGAAACAGAAACTAAAAAGGGAGAAGAACAGTGCCGGCAAGAGCGCAGGGCTTGTGCCACTTCCAAATTCAGCAATCCTGCTGAAACATTACCAGTTTGTCTAAGTATTTGCTCTCCAAACCCAGTTCTGAAGGCATTTTTGTATGTAAATATCCATCTTTTACACAGGAAGATGCTAAGGCACAGAATCTCTTAGTATATCCATAGGGGAGTAAGAAAAAGAATCCAAGTCCCCTCAATTCCAGCACGCTATTGAAACCCACTGCCCCAGCTCCTGCTCTGCTCTCCTCTTCCTTCCAGCGCAGTGCAGGATTGGATCTATGGAAGAAGAAAGAAAGAAAGAAAGAAAGAAAGAAAGAAAGAAAGAAAGAAAGAAAGAAAGAAAGAAAGAAAGAAAGAAAGAAAGAAAAGAAAGAAAGAAATCACACACTTGTTACCCCACGTTCACTGAGTCCCTCATTTGTGCTTTGTGGAGAAAGAAGCATGGCTGGAGACGCCACAGCTAAACACGACGGACATTCACCTCCCCATTCTCCCCAAGTCATTACAGAACAAACACATCTAAATTTCGCAAGGAACAAGAACGAACAAACAAAGCTGTCTTTCTGATCACCTCTCACTTGAGATCATCTCGTTCCAACCCCCCCGCCGCGGGCAGGGCACTTCTCGCTAGACTGAGCTGCTCAGAGCTCCATCCAACCCGGCCCTGAACACCGCCAGAGAGCAGTCATCCACAGCTTTTCTGGGGAACCCGTGCCCGTGCCTCACCACCCTCACAAGCAAAGAACTTCTTCCTGACACCTCCTCGGGCCCCCCGGGGCCGCCCTCACGGAGGTCCCGGTGCGGCCTCACGGCGCCCTGCTCAGCCCGAGCCCCGGCAGGGTCCACTCACTGGCACTGGGGGGAGAGCGGGGATGAGTGACCGGCGCTGAGGAGGCTGCGCCCTCCCCCCGCCCCGCGCGCCCGCGGTGGCACTTACCGCCCACTCGCGGCGCGGCCCGGCCCGCGCGAGCCGCCACTCCCACCCCGCCCTCAACTCTCCCGCGGAAGCGAGCGCGACCGGCCGGGTCACGGAGCATGAGCGCTGGCGCCCGCCGATGCTCCGCCCCGCGCACCTGCGCGCCGCTGATTGGCTGCGGCCCTCGAGTGGCTGGCGGGAAGGCGCGCGCTGAGGCGCCCGTCACGTGACAAAGGAGGCGTGGTCGGGCCGCCCCCGTGCGTTCGGGCGGGCCGGGGTCACGGACCCGGTACCCGGGTTCGATACCCGTGCCAGGCACTGCCGCGGGCCGCCGTCTGGCAGCCGTTTCCCGAGGGCTTTCACCATGGGAAAAGCGATATCCTGCATCCCTCCCCAGCTCCGTGCTCACTGTTCACCGAATCACAGAACTACTGTCCAGCCTAAGCCTCCCCGGGTGGAGCTTCCTGTCTCTTGTTGCCGGGGGAAGATGCCGACCCCGCCTTGGCTACGGCTTTCTTTCAGGCAATTCTATAGAGGGGTAGGGTCACCCGTGAGCCTCCTTTTCTAAAGACTAAACACCCCCAGCTTCCTCAGCAGCTCCGCACAAGAGCTTTCCTCAGCTCTGCTGCCCTTCTCTGGACATGCTCCAGTACCTCAAGAGTCCTTCCTGATTTTAGGGGCCCAAAAACTGAACACAGGATTTGAGGTGTGGCCTCACCAGGGTAAAGTACAGGGGTACAATCACTGCCCTGGTCCTGCTGGCCACACTATTGCTGATACAGGTGTGAGAAATGAACCCCACTTTTAAAATTTTTTAGAAGTTTAATAAGGGATAAAAGCGACAAAATAACAGCATTGGTTGCTTGGCTACAGCCAGAGGCCCGTCAGCTAACCATAGTAAATCTTCTTACATACTTTTTCGATTGCATTGGTCAAATAAATATTCATAAAGATCCTATATGTTCAAACATTTCTTTGAAGTCGTTTACATGTTATGGGAATTCTTTAGCTTGGTTTGACCCCTGACCTGCCTTTTTAGAGTATGCGCAGTAATGGTGGATGTGGTCTTGAGGGTCGTGTGTCACTTCCTCAAAACGGCCCCCTGTTCCACGGTTTGAGCAGGCACCAGTTATTGATAGTTGAAGGGTCAGTAGCAGGGGTTCTCATCCCACCCGTTCCTCAAATGCTATCTAACCAAGCAGATGGTTTTAGCTATTTCCACAAGTACTTTAAATCAACATTAGCTATTTCACAAATATATTCTCATTAGTGTCAGTTATTTACAAAAATAAAAGTATTAGTTATTATTTCACAACTACAGCTAGTTCTGCAAAAGTTAACATTGTAATGCACAACACATAGCATCCACTTTAATAATTTGCAAAAGCCAATACATAATAGAGAAAGCCAACACTACATAGTTATTTGTAACACCAAGATAGCAAATGCAGAGAACAAAAGACCTCAAAAGGAGAATACCAAGTCTAAAGTGGCACCAGAAGACCACCCCAGACTGCTTCCCTGACCGACCCTTGGAGACTGTAGCTGTGGACTCATGCAATACTGTGACAACCTGAGGCAGAGTAGTGGTAAACAGGCTCTGAGAAATGTGCGAAGTCATTCAGCAAAGTAATGCAACCGCAACAGTATAAAAGACTGCTTGCTAAAGAATTGGGTGTGCTTTTGGCTGTTGCCATGCACCCAGTGCTGTTACTTTTGCTTTATTGATTTGTCCCTTATTAAACCCTTAAAATGTGGAGGAGTGGGCTCCGTTTCTCACACAGGCCAGGATGCCATTGGCTTTCTTGGCCACCTGGGCATGCTCATGTTTAGCTGCTGTTGACCAACACCCTTTTCTGCCGAGTCTTTTTCTGCCGAGCGTCCTTCCAGACACTCTTCCCCCAGCCTGTAGCACTGCCTGGGGCTATTGTGACCCAAGTGCAGGACCCAGCACTTGGTCTTGTTGAACCTCCCCCAGAGAGCTCATTAGCCACATTAATAGGCATATTCTGGCTCATCAGGAGGCCACACCAAACACAACACGGAGCTTTTAAAATCAGTTCCCTTTAAAGCTAGAACAGCTTTGGCTTTTCAGCACAGCTGGCAGAATTCCAGCTGGTTTCCCAAATCCCTTTGCACGTGCCCAGATGCAGCATATCAGAGCTAAGATTAACCCCTGTGTCCAGGTTTGCAATTAGATTGTATCTATTTAGCCAAATATTGCTACACAATTCCAATTCCCAGATCTATTACCTAGATGATACTCAAATGAGTCAACATGATTCAAGCACCCACAGGTGCATAAATCTTAAACTAGTAAAATCTTCTTAACAGAAGTTGGTTCTTCAACACAGGAAAAAATTCTCTGTTGAGGAAAATAAAGTCCAAAACCCTTGTAAGCTCTTCCTCCAAACTGTTGCGCTATCAAGCCATATAGTTCTGTGAAAGAGCTGGAAACTAATGCTCACTGCTTTTTTGGCAAAAAAAAAAAAGGAATCAGTCAATATGCTCCAGTCCAGTTTCTTTTATACTTATGCCATAAGTGATCTTCAGCTGCCTTTGCATTTGTACGCTTATCTTGGGCACTAGTCCTTATTTACCATGGAGTCCTTACACATCCTCACATCCCTACCCCCCCTCCATAGGGACAGTCTTGCTCACTGTAAGAGCTGCGATTCACATCGCAATGCAACTAATTCCCATCAGGCACTCTTCCTTTATGATGCCCCCAACATGCTGATGAGAAGTCCCAAATGTGTCATTCCATAGGTGCTTTTGAGTACTTCACTTAGAATATCTTCACCTGTTTTTCTATCAGGGCTTGTGCTCAGTGCTTCTACACACTGCTCAGGTGACACGAGGGGCTGTGCTCAGAAATATCCCCATCTGTGAGCTATGACAAGCAGAGGAATGGTCAGCAGAGCACAGAGAGAACTCAGGTGAGCATTCCTGTGGCCATTACCTGCAGAGGATACTCACAGGACACCCTGGGCAGAACATGTTCTAGTAATACTACAGAAGCAGGCAGAAATTACACCTTGTAAGGTGATTTTGCTTATGGATAGTTATGATCTCTGGTCTGGAGGAGACAAATGAAGAAGCACCAGCCTGGAGATGGAGCTGATAAACCCAGATAGCCAAAAAGCCCTGTCTCATACACACGCCTTCTGTGACATCTACACTCACAGCAGGCTCTCCCATAGTTGCAGACCACATGGAGCAAGTAAGTGCTGCCTCTTTCGAAACATCAGGTCTGTTTTCCTGCATTAAGAAACAGGGTTCATCCTCACTAGCCCAGTATCATTAATTCCTACCACTGATCTGGAATATATAATCAACAGCAGTAAAATGTACCTTCTTTTCCTCCTCTCCTGATGCTTTAACATTCCCATCTTCTTTTCCACATTCAAGTCAAGCATAGACACAAATGTTTTCTGCATTTTCATTTGTTTAAAAGGCTAATACCACTCCTGGGTTACCCGTGGGTTTGTCATACACTTTGTTATGTCTCTGGTTAATACTGAAAGATGTTCCACCAAGGCATCTCCCTCTGAGTAGAGACAGATCTTCAATGAAGCAAAAAGCAACCGGGCTGAGTGCTGTCTTCAGCTCACACAGGGACTGCAGTGACAGAGGGGCTGATCACGGCAAGAGTGGGTGGCTCTGACCTGAAGAGGTACTGCACCAACACTGGGATAACCCTGCTCTTCTGCATTTATCCCTGAAGATGGGTGGTGAAAGCCCACACAAAACCAGAGTGCGATGACAGGGACCAAAGCTGAGGTGAGGTTTGCTTGCTAGATGAGTCAAACTGTCAAACAGAGCTGAGGGAGAGAAGATCTGAGGTTTCACTGTAAGCAGAATGGTTCACAGGTGAACCATTTATCTTTGTTAAAGGTCCACTTTTAACAGGCTTAAACTCCTTATGCATGATGAAACTTGAAAAATTCAAGAGCATCCTGTATTGCAATACAACCCCATAATTTTTAAGCTTGAAGCATCCAAAACAAACTAAAAAAAAAAACACTTAGGGCCACAGATACCATGTTTGTCTCCATAGTTACATAGCACAGATACAACCCAAGTAAAACAGAACCCTAAGCCATGTGTGCATAAGACATCCATTGCCTCTTGGCCTCAGGGCTGAGAACTGGTTCCTGCTTCTCCTTCATTTTGCAGTATAGGCTTGGACATAACCAGGCCAAGACCTTCATTTGTTCCAAGCATTTCTCTGAAAACCCCGACAGGAGCAGAGTGACATGGTGCGCACTGAGGCATATGGACTTGGAATCTGGGATAACAACCATGCAATTAACACGTGAATAGTGGGTAGTTTTTCCAAGACTCATTTATCAAGCAACAAAGAAAGGCGCAGGTACAAGACTCTCATGTTCACCTTCTCCAACAATGGTAATTTGACTTCAAGCCAAACACTTTATTCCATAAATGACAGCCTGAGTGAACCTTTTTTTTAGCTCTCATGCTAATTAGCTGGCTGTATGGCAGTGATCTCCCTGTGAGCCGGGATGCTCTCAACGTTACACCTCGAGGCTGAGACACTTCCAATCAACTGCAGTGGTAGGTGACTGATGTCACACACAGTCTTGTACTATGGTGCCACTAGTTTTTGTATTGGTAATTTTAAATTATCATATCCTCTGCAGTAACGGAGTAAACTTTGCTATCGAACTACGTTAAGTCTTACAACATTTTAAATAAAACTACTTTTTTTGAAATCTTTGTCAGCAGTTCTTCAAGCATCCAAATTGCTCATCTGCAACACCTCAAAGCTCACCTTGCTTGCTCAAGGCTCCAAGAGATTCAAAAGCCACACACCTACACAACCATCCCTTGATCCATTTCAGAAGCACCTCCTGCATCTGCACCCCATGCCTCCTAATGTAGCTTGTTTCTCTCTTACCAACAAACCATGTGGTAAGGAATTCTGTGGCCCACCTGTCCCATACACAATATGGCACTGAGATGAGGTATACTGGATTTCTTAAGGATTTCTCTGTGTGTCATAAATGCGGAGAGCGGTGCAATCCAGTAAAACCCAGTCATTTCTCTCCTGCTGCAGCAGGACTTGTCCAGCTCATTTTGCAGCACAAACACAGCTCTGCAGAAGTGTTCTGTTTAATTCTCTGTTCAGGACTATCTGTCCCACCGGATTCAACAGGCTTAGGTGTATTTTAACAACTCCTAATGCCCAGACAGGCAGTCTTGCATTCATAATGAATTTCAGAAAACTGAGTTTTGCTAACTCAGCACTGTGGAGGGGCACAGAAAGCACCAAGGAACTGCTGCTCTCATCAGTCGTGTCTCTGCTGCAGATGGCATGGAGCAGGAATTCTTCCAGTACACTATGAACTTTGCCAGTGGATTAGAAGCACGGAGGAGGAAGACCAGGAGAACAGAAATTACCCAGGAAAGGCTTGATGCCTGTTCTAAGGACAAAGAGTTCCAATTCTGTAAACTACAAAAGTGACATTTAAATGTAAATTTAAAAAATCATCAGGTGAAAGGCATTTTAGTTGAACGCAATTAGCACCACAGACTTGAGGACTTGAGGGCTGTTTGCTGAGTAGTCATCCCTTCCAGCATATAAATCCCCAGGTACCAGATGTGTTGACAGCAGGAAAGCTTTGCCTATAAGGTTTTTTTCCTGCACTTCTGAACTCCACAGTGACAGGAAATCTCTGTCTCTGGCATGCTTCCAGCTTCATAACCATAATCCCATGTGAGTTCGGTTCCAGCTTTCACATGTCTAAGAAATAAAACACTCAGTCAATTGGCTTGAACTAAGTGAAACAGTACTGTGCTAACAATTTGTCACCAACAACACACATGCAAACCCAAAAATTGTAGGGGGCAGGGAGCATCACACAGGCAGCTTGTTGGGAAGGAAACAAGGCATACAAGGAGTTGCTGGCACACTCATGCTCCTTTGGCTATGGAAATTGCTACAGAAACTGCAAACAGGGTTGGAGTCTAAACAACATGCTCTAACTTAGAGGGAAATTCTGGGAAACAAAAATCAAACAAAAAGACCCCATCAAAACCAAAGCCAACCAAACAAAAAACCAAAAACAACAACAAAAAAGAAAAGCACGTAAGTGATACATCTAAATGAATAACAGAGTTTTGTTATTTTTCCTGTGTACAGTGCATCACTGAAGTTTGAACACATCTCTAGATATGTTGTTGAAGACTGTCATCTTTGGTCTGGCAGGCTACCTTTTAATGCAATTACACTATGTGCACAAAGCCTAAAACTTGAATTAAACACATCTTCCTCATGAACCAACTGCTCTGGAAGTAAAATAGAAGAAATGTCTAAGGTAGGAAATTCATTGTCCAAAATGAATGCCAAACTAAATACCTGGGACTATGATGATGAGGGACAACTGATGGAAAATGTAATAAAACATGAAGATTGTGATGAAGAGAGTAATTCTCTGATGTTTCTCACTGGATATAGGGGTATAGGGGACATGCAGTGAATTCCCAGGCAGCTGACTGACAACAAACAATGAGGACTTTTCATACAGCACGTAATTGCAGCCTAGGACTTGCTGACTTGAGATGGTCTAGAGGCCAGACACGTAAAACAAATAAAAAGGTGACTGGACAAGTTCATGTAAGGCACACAATTAAGTTCAACGATCCAGATGAAGTCCTTAATTTAGAAAAGTTACAAAAGGGTGATGCCCAAAAAATGGAAGAGCCAGTGAGGGGAACTATCCTTTAACAATCTTCTTCCATAAGTGTCTTTGCTGGTTACTATTATCTCCCTCCAGTGGCCTCAGTCCTCACTACACTTCTTTACCGAGTACCTGAGCAAGAAAGACTCTAGCTGAAACAAAACCTTTTTTTGGACATATTTCAAAACATTGCCTTCGCAGTTCTTGGAGACCTCCCATGCAATCCACAGCACCTGTGTCATCAGTACGGAACAGAGTTGCAAGGCTGCACAGAAGATCAGTGTTCCCTGGAGCTGGTTTGTCAGCACAAAGTCTCTCCTCTCTGTTCTGTTCTCACCTAGTACTACTGCTGGCATGCACGTCAGCCAACTTCATTCATCTTTCCTCTCCTGGGTTGAGGTGCTGCCACACTGTGTCTTGCTGGCACCAGCTCTCTGTACCTCTCTTTCTGTTAGACACTAAGGAAATATCTGCATCTTTTACTTTCAGAACAAATTTTCACCTCTGAGTATCCTGTTGTCACATCCCCAGGACATGCTGAGCTACACAAAGTCTTGCATGTCTTGACAGCTGTGAGGAAAAGGACTGAAGCCAGCTTGTTTGGCCCACAAAGTGTGTCAACCTTAATATCCTGCAGGGTTCAATCCTGCCCTGTGGGATGCAGATCTGGTGGCCATTCCTTGAGACACAACAGTGGGATGAGTGATCTTGGCTTTCCAAATGACCACGCTGAGTTAAACCTATTTCTCCACTGAAGAAAATTATCACTGAAGTGGACACATCAAAATTAACCTTCCCTACTTTACATTTCAGTGCAAAACTGAAGCAAAACTCATTAGTGATAACCAATCACTGTATTTCTTCTGTCCTTACTGCACAACAAGAAGTGACCTATAAGAAGGTAGTTATGTGCTTTCATGATCTAAGCATCTGCCCCACCCCTCAGTGTAATTATGCCCCAATAAGTAAGCAGTGGTTTTTTCCTCCTAGCCTTGAATGAACAACATTAAACTCCTAGAAATTCACCTGTTAGTGAAGAATGCCACCCATGGAAAATTCCTGTTGTGAGTTTCTACAAACACACTTTGTGCAAAGAGATTTGGGCAGCAGCTGTGCTGTAAAACAGAAAATCTGAATTAGAAACAGTCCAACACCACATCGTTGGCTGAAAAAACTATTTTGTGTCAGATATCTGTCAGTGGTAAAGGTAGTTTCTTCCTTCCCTCCTCCAGCCCACATGGAAAGTTTATCACCCAATGCCATTGCCAGGGCAGCAGTGCTAGGGAGCAAGAAATGAATTATATGACTGTGTGCTGGCCAAGTACAGGATGTGAAAGGTCACTCAGGTGCATGTAGGAAAATGTGTATGCTCATGGAAGCAGAAAGAAGGTTTCTGCAAGATGCACTAATAATATTAACACCATATTACCTCTGCATGGAAGAACAGCTTAAACATATGCAAGAGCTTTGCTGTAAGACATATTCATGCCAATGAAGAGAAATAAATTATTTGCAGAGTACCTGCAGATGTGTCTATGAACCATTTGTCTTAGCTGGAGGTACTTGGCAATTGATTGCTATTTATTTTTTGGCAAGTCAAAATTGAGAGACTTAGTTAGCAAACATGTACGACACAGTCCGACACCCCACTTTCTGAACCTGACTGAACAGTAGGGAAGTTTTGTACAACAACACAACACATGTCCTAAACCAGCACAAACTAGAATTTACAATGGCTGGGGAATAAAGTAAACAAAGCTGGGAAAAGGTATGTAGCCCAACAAAATGTGCTATTTGCTCTCTGAACCTCTAAAAAAGGCCACCACGAAGAAGATATCATTCATGACTAGGGAATATGTCTCTCAGGGACCCAGTGGTGCCAAAAATTGCAGTCGGTATGTAGCATTATCAGCTTATGGAGGCATGAACAGCCAGTGTGCCCCAACCTACTGTCCTGTCACCTGTGATGGCAGGGAGCACCACGTGCCTCTCTTGTCAGGTGCCTACCATCCATACTGTTTATGTGCAAAAACTTTCTAGTTTAAACTTAAATAAGTAAATGATACATTTGCAGAGGCAACAAAGAGAACCCATGCAACTCAGTACTTACATTTAGAAAACGACCCACATTTCCTTCTTTTGTGGCATCCAGTACATAAATATTTTCTTCATTAGCATTCTTGGGAAGTATCCCATCACCATCAGACTCCTCACAAAGTGCATCTTGTTTTGGCTGCCTGCTATTTTCTTTGCAGTCAGCTTTTAGGGGTGCATTGTTGGGTGGCCTCACAACACATGTGTCATCCAGCACACTGGACTTGCCACAATCAACACCCTGCAGTGACAGATTCTTTCTTTTGCATCCTGCAGTCTCTACACCAGAAGAGTCAGTCTGTCCAACTTCCATCAGATGTTCTTCCTTCTGCTGCTGGGTGGATTCTGTCAAAGGACATGTATGTTATTTCTCAACACCAGTTTAAGGCCAAAGCCTTTCCCTTGTTTGGCCCTGAACTCTTAGCCACCCACTTTTCCCACATACTCCAAAATCTAAGCAGCTTACTTGCTATCACAAGTCTATAACACAATTTTTCCATGTTCCTCATCAATCCTCCCACAAATGACAGCTTCCTGATGTGATGCCTAAAGCACTTGCTCAAGGTGTCTCTGAGTGACCTAGTGCCTCATTCTTCTCAAATCCTACTCCAGACTGATTTTTCCCACAAAGCATTTTTTATCATTCTCCACCTTAATTCCCAAGAGAATCAAAAACTGTAATTTAGACAGAAGCAAGATGCACGTGCAATTAGCATCAGTTTCACACTGCCTCTCCAGCTTGAGGTCCCCTCACCCCAGTATTACATCCTATTCAATTTTTGTTGGCTGGAACAGGTACTGGGGGTGACACAGCAAGATCTGCAAGACTGACTTTCCCACAACTGCAAAGTATTTGAGAAGCTGCTGTCTGGACAGTTCAACATGTCTCAACATCTACAGACAACATTGTTCTACTCTAAGAACTGGCCTGCCCACACTGCCTACATTAAAGTGTATCATCTCATGGGACACAACTGTTCAAAGCATGCAGTATACAGAGCTCTGCAAACCTACCTTCTTTTCCTTTCTTTGTTCCACTGGTTAGTTTTGTTTCGCTTGACTGATGAATCTGAGAACTATCATCTTCATCTGAGCTGGCACTGTGCACCTGTGTATCAAATGAAAAGGCTGTGATGTGCTCCATGCAACTCTGGGCCAGGAGTGCACAGCAAGTGGCTTTTAGAACTCCAAGGCTGAAGTTTCAAAGCTACTGTAATACATAGCTGTGGGTGAATTTGAAAAGTTAAGACATTTACTGCAATGCAACATTTATCTCAATTTCAAATTCTCCTTCATAATAACCAGGAAAGTCAATAAGACATGTAAATAAGTGCTTAAGTCCCAACAATTTCACCAGAATTTTAAGTTGCTGAGGCAAATCCCAAACATGCTTTTTACACAGTTTCAATGAAATGACCAGATGTGGAACAATTTCTCCTCTCCCATCACAAAAAGGCAATCAGTTACGGGACCTCTAGAATGGACAGCACTGTAAAATGTTTGTATGAAAATTCCATGTGCATTCTTAAAGGCAATGAATCCAATAAAACATACAGCATAAGTTCACACCAGTTTTCCTCCTTTGCACACGTTTGCAGGCAACGCTTCACACTCATAAAAGGTCAGGAGTCACATTCAGGTCAGTTCTCCCACCTCTGCCACTGTATGAGAAAACTGCATAGACATCCTGGAATTCCCTTCTCTCCCTGCTGTGCCACTCTTTGGGGAGAGATCTCAAAAATATTATCACTCTGACCCCCAACCTTGTACACTAGGGGTGCAGGGGGAGAATAATTACTTCAGGCTCTTGAGGTGTCTAAGTGAAGGGTGGAGACGGGAAGGCCGCCAAAGTCGACAGTCCTGGTCTGGGGGAACATGCTGAAGGACTGATAACGGAGAGGGGATGGGGTGCAGCTTCCAGCATGACAGCCTAGCTTACAGTGTGACACAATCTCATGAAGAAAGGTCATTAGAACTATCTAAACATACAAGATGAAAATGTCTAAGTTAACATACATATTCAGCACAGTGGAAAATGAATCTGTTAAAGCCACTTATTACCATTTTTAGCTGGTGATTGCAAAAAACAAGTGTTCTAGTTCCAGGCCTTCTCACAGTTGCATTACTTGAGTTCTTTAGATGAACCCTGTACAGAAAGGTCAAAAGGAAATTATAAAAGACAAACAGACCCATAAATAACTCTCACAACATACATTTCTCTAACAGTCTCTAGTTCCACTCTCTTCTCTAGAAGGAACTACAGCAGAACCTGCAGTCTGGCCTCACCCTATGTTCTGTGAGTATTTTGGTTTAAAGAATTAAGGACTTAGGCTAGGTTCTCTATAGTATTTATAAGAAAGCAGTTGCTTAAACTTTGAGAGATCAGCAGCTGCTTTTACATCCTCTTCCTGTTGTCATGTTGAGAACCAAACTGTCTGTTGCTTTACTATTATTATATCAGATTATCTCAAGATAGAGCACCTACAGAGTGTTGCCTTTTCCTGCTACTACTTTCAACAGTTTTGACAGTACAGCTTTCAACTAGGAAAACATATTCACTGCAAAAGTGAGGTGTTGTCAGACTCTTAACAGGAGAGGTTAAGGTTTCTGGCAGGAAGGGTTAGGTTACAAATAACAAAAGGCTTAGAGACTGGGAGCAAAGGGCAGAACAGCTGGTGCCTGATGTATTATCAAACCCTTCAGTATCATCAAGTATCTCTAAACAATTTATCTCAAGTATATTTTATTAATTTTTTTTCAAATTAGCATTGCCATTAATGCCCTGAACAGATCAAGTACACCCAAGAGATGAACTGAATTTCTAGAAAATGCCAAGTGGTATACATAAGCAAAATTAATATAGAGGGAAGACTGTCCCACTAGAAGAAATAACTGGGAATTTAAAAAGAAGTTCAGAAAGGAAAAAACCACCACACCCATACGAGGACCTACTCTAAGTTATACAACAGAATTTATAGATTAGCAAAATATTAGTTTTGTTATGCTTAAGCTTACTTTGCTAAACTTACAGGGTTAATTTATTTTCATTATCCACAGGCTGAGACAAAGATTCCTGATTCTCAAGAATGTCATTTTTGTCAGTCTGCACCAGTTCAATCACTGAGTCTGAACGATCAATGTCAAGTTTTCTTTTTTTGGAAGAAAAGTCATGGCCCCTGTCATTCACTGCACTTTTCTCCTTCTGCTCTTGCTCAGCATCTCCCAATACTTCAGCTCTGCTCATTAATCTGCCTAAAAGAAAAAGAAAAGTTTTCTTGGGTTTTTTTTAATGCTTGTTTGCTGAGTCACACTCACTATCACAGGTCAAACTTACATTAACAAATACAAGAGCATTACTTGGGAAAGCAAAATATGAATGCTGTCTGTAATTCTATGATGTCAATGTAGGCTGAAGTACAAACTGAATTAGACAAGGGCATGTAGTGATAACAGAAAGGACAATGGCTTTAAACTGAAAGTGAGCACATCTAGATTAGTAAGAACTTCTTCACTATGAAGGTGGGAGGCACTGGCACAAGTTGCCCAGAGAAGCTGTGAAAGCTCCATCTCTGGAAGTGTTCAAAGTCACTTTGGGAAGGGTCCTGAGCCACCTGGTCTAGTGAGAAGTGTCCCTGCCCATGGCAGGAATGCAACTAGATTTATTTTAAGGTTCCTTCCAACCCAAACCATTCTACGATTTTACGATTTTTAGTGAAGGAAAAATAGCCCTGGCATAGGATGCACAGATTTGTGACGGAAAATACCAGCAGTCTGAGATAGGTTTTCCTTCATTTGTTTGTCTGTCACCATCTCACAGCAGAGCTCTTCAAAGTTCTTCTTCATATTGATTATATTGCAAGTTAAGATTACATTGACACTGATTAGTTTTGTCTTCCAACTCTCTATTTCCCTGTTCTCAAAAAAAAATCCAGGGCACACACCATGGGAGAGGGAGAATTATCCTAAATATTTTCACAGGTCCCCTCCTGCTACCTGAGTAAGTACAAACAAATGTCCCCTTGTCGATGTCATCCAGGCAGCGGACGCCCCAGCCTTTCTTCTCCGTGTTGAACACTTGCAGCCTCACTTGAATGCCATGCTGTACAACCCTGTTCTGACACATCAGCTTGTCACACCTGCACAACACACTACACTCATAAATCCTGTCAAGAGGAAGAAAAACAAAACACAATATAAATGGATGCATTACCATAACGAAGTTCCTATTATTAATTCCCCTTCTAAGCATCAACAAGACAGTGGGCTGAAATATAAAGACTCTGGCTAAAACTGGTTGTGCAGGAATGCTCTGAAGCTTGTGACTTTCTTGACTGCTGATTCATTAATTTTTAGAGTCTGTCTACTAGATTTTGGCATAAGTATACATAAGATTACACACATCTTGGCGTAAGAAAAACAAATACTATATTTTTGTTTTATAGGAGTAAATCACACAGAAACAGAAATCCCTAAGAAGCACCTAATTCTATACTGGAACTGATTTTAGCAAGACTACCTATGCCTGGACTTCACTGTAGCTGTCCATGCTAATGAAGCAATTCCAAAAGGACTCATAATAATGGGTTTTTTTGCATCTGTTTCTGGATTCTCTGACAACTTTAATTCTGCATGTCAGCCAAAAACTAACACACAAAGGACTGAAAAGGGATCCTCAAGCCTGTAGATTCAAGCCTTTGGCTATTGCAGAAAGCTACCTTGCATAATTCCTCTCCTAGACACCTGAAGTAACTGGCATCTTCTCCAGGCCACCTACTAATCCACAGGAGCTGAATAAGAGAAAGGGCAAACACTTGAAGCATTGGATGGCTTTGGAGATTCTTGGAAGAGACACCCATAACCAAGTCTGGCAAAAGCAGCTGGCTGATGCATCTTTAGGATTCTGGTCACTCTTCACACTTCTCTTGGACCTTGACCTAAGCTGTGAAAATTGTAGGATCTGCAATACAAAAGTTTTTTTTCCTCCTATTATTCAAGTCACATTAATAATTTTTTATCATCCTGATCTGTCACTAAAATTGTGACAAAAATGGAAGGTTTCAGTAATCCAAAAACTCTAGTAATTTTAAACCTGTGGCACTTAGACTGAACTACTAATTGCTGTTTTATTTGTATGCTCTTATTTTACTCCTGTAGTCTTTCTTACCCACTAGGAACAGGTCCCTCCAGTCTTTTGTAATGGTATCCATGGGACCTTTTACTACTTGGAGACAGAGAAATTTTACTACAGCCTCTTGCCGTTAGCTGTAGGCATGCACATTTTGACCTAAAAATAAGAGTAAAACATCTCAGAATGGATTTGAAGCAGTATAAATCAATCATAAATCTAGGTAATTTGAAATAATGCACTTGACTATACACACACACACACTTCCATATATACATCTGTATTCCCCCTCCCTGCTCCATTTACTCCACAAAGCTGTTTCGGGGCACCTTTTTCCTTAGTCTCTTGGCTGGTCACCTGTGCTTTACAATAACCATGCTCTCTCCACCCCAACCCCATTCTTCTGCCAAGCTCCTTAAATGGCACATGCAAACAGCTGAAGTACAACAGAAACTTATTTTAAGCAGGACACTGTCAAATGGATCGAATGAATAACAATCACGTCTTCCGGCACCGCATCCCAGCCTGTTTGGCACTACTTGGTTATCTTCCTCCCTCCTTAACCCCCAAGAAGTGAAGAATTTCACAACGTGGAAAATTCAAGCAACAGTGCTTGTCTTCACCACTGTATGTCATGACAACTTCAAAGAGTCACAGTGACTGTGCAAATCCTAAACCCCAAAACTGCACATCAAAAGCATCTCAATTCATGGGCAAATAAGTGGCATGCTGTGTACTTGCTGTTTCCCACCACTCTGCTGAAACTAAATTACTAAAATTAAGCTTCATTATACCAGGCTGTGATTTCAAGCTTTTGTTGGGTCATGAGCAACTATGTTGCACAGCAGCATGTGCAACTGCTCTAGCTGTCAATAATACAAAATGGATGCAACACAAAATAACGCCTCCAGACAGAGATCAGACAAACACCTTTAGACAGAAAGTAGACAAAAAACACTACCAAACTCACATATGGTAACTGTGGCAGGTTTCCACAGTGTCTGTAGCTAAGAGTTACTGGGATTTAGAAAAAGATAACAAGGAGCAAGAGTACTGGAACTGCTCAGACCACAAATGTATTCTGTAACCACTAGTTTTGTAGTTTCTGTTTAGACAAGGGGAAGGACAACATGTAGAGGTTGGGAATGGGGATGTTTCTTCATCTGCCCTCAGTAATCCTCTAAGTTCCAAATGATCTGATCCCTCGAGGCTGTCCCACCCTATCTATGGGATGCCATTTAACAGTAGGAACTGCAGCAGAAATTGTCAGGTGAGATCCTTCCCTGCCTGCCATGAAAACAAGCCTGCCTCTGCTGGCACAAGACTCCCTTCTCTTTTATCAAAGCCAAGATATCTGCTTGTCAGCTCCACCTGGAGAAGAAGCACTGCCAGTTTGGAAGGAAGGAAAAGGAACACAATAATCTGCTTGTTGATCACTTCCTTCCCTACATCAGAGGGTGGACCAGTAGGAGCACCCAAGCTCTGGAGAAGAGAAAGACACAATGGTGTCAGTCAACACAAAGCATAGCACAAGACATTCCAGCAGCGCTGGGCCTGTTTGGTACTGCGCCTTCACACCCCACCACCCTGCTGTTGAGGCATCATGTGTCACCAGCCCGAGATGAGATCTTTCTACCTACCTATCGATGCAGCCATCTGTGCAGTCACAGGAATCAACAAACAGGCTGGAGAAATTGTTGAGATAATATCCACGTGGCCACGACGACTTCCGATACTTGAAATAAGGCAATCTTGCGTGGTCGAGATGGTTACAGAAGGAGATGGGCACGGACTCGGCTCCATTGCTAATATCAAACTCAAACACGAGGGGCTCGGGATTCATGGTGTTCCTGCCCAACAGCACATACGTGTTGAAGGAAAAGTGATCAACAAATAAGAAATTGCACTCTGTTTCAAACAAGTAATTTTGCACATCTCGAAAGCTTCTCAGACTCCGACCACAAGGAGCTTTGTAATTCACATCCAGTGGCTTCGAAAGGCAGTCTGCTTTTGCATGGCGTCTTTGAAAGTCAAACAGGATTGGGATCTTCAGAGGATTTTCACCCTTGTAGGAGCCCACTGCTCTGTTGACAAGACATGCTCTAGAGCACTTGTGGTTCTGATACTGCATGTTTAGAGGCAAACCTTGAATTTTGCTAGATTCTTCTTTACTCCCTGAGCAGGTGCTTTCCATGTCCTCTTTTCCGCTATTTGAAGTAAAAGAGGAAAAAAAAAAGCAAGAAGAGCAGCATCTTAGACAACCAGTGTTGTGTTCAGATTTTTAGCAGCTCACTATTTTTAGCCTCATTGCTAGAAGGCCCAAGGTTTTATGTCTTTATATGTTGTCCTAACAACATATAAAGACATATTCAGTTGCATAAAAAAAAAAGTTTCTTCCAGAACTTACATGCTAAAACATAGCAAGGAAATTTACAAAAAAAGGAACAACGTATTACCCCCATCTTTCAAATCACTACCTGAGGCTAAATACTGTATTCCCACTCCAGAATAAACACAGAGAGACTAAGTTACACACCTGACAATCTGCACAGTAAGGAAAGCTTGAGAACTGATGCTTAAGTCCTAACCCTGATAACACTAATGTACCTTTATTCACAACCTAATGCCCTCTTCTGCAGCATTCTCATGTGGGAAATTAGACAAGTCCATCCAAAACCTCAGGTTTTCCACATAGGTCAAGTTAAAAACATTTTCACTTTGAAAAGTCACAGGATTCAAATTGGGTCTAAAACACTGACTTTAGAAATACCAATTTTAGAACTCCTTCAACTGCAGTAAAGAATATGTCAAATAAGGAACTGAAATGAAGGCACTGACCTGTCAGAAGCTTCTACAGTGTCTGCACTGTTGTCATCTGGAAGAAGAGGCTGCAGTTTGGGTTTGGTTTCCTGTGCACCATCTCCATTCAACTCATCGCTTACTGAAAAAAATTGAATGTGAGCAAAAACTTCATCAATCCAGATTTCAATTTATGATTGAATTTACTTTAGTTACTAAAGAGACAATTAACAAAACACATTACAAACAAGGCATTGCTATGAACTACAGCTAACAAAAAGCTTGTTAGCAAGCGCCTTACTGAAAAGCCTTCCATGTGGTTTTCAAAGTGACCAGAAAGAACACATGCATGAAACACATTTACAGATCTCCCTTCATTGTTAGACACAAAAGGATGCCAAGCTATCACAGCTAGTGGAGCTATGCACCCAATAACTGCTCACAGACAGCTTGGTTCCACAAGGGCTTCCTAGCTCAAACTCTCTTCCTGTGGTACAAGTATTATACATATACACACAAACCACAAAATACAAACCCAGGTGAGAGTTCACAGTTCAGTACTTGAGGAAATTAATAATTAGGGTTTTCTCATTGTAATGCTAATGGTCTTCTCAGATCTATCTCATTAATTTCGAAGAAGGGAATTTGAGCTTCTGGTGAGTAAAACAAGACGAATTAAATCCACATACCAAACGAACACAATGGAAATGCACATACCATTTGCCAAGGTTAAGAGATCACCTAGATTAGCTTCATTCACCAGCGCCCAAGCCTGCCAGCATTCTATGCAAAAAAAACCAAACAAACCAAAACAGATACTAAGTTGAATTTAAGTAGTAATAGGTAAACCAAGGTGTTAAATCCTCCATAGACACTTGTTTCTCCTCACTGTGCTCACCTAGAGCATCACGAGACTGATACTACTAGAAATGTGCTGCACCACAGACTTCAGCAGACACATCTAGGAATTACAAAATTGTTACAACTCACAGTAGCAGTTGTGAATTGGCACTGAACATCCGTCAGCTTTTGGAAAGCTGCTGGAATGTTTCCAAACACACATGAACTGGTGGCCTATAGTGGCAGTAATATGTATAAAGACAATTTAGTGTAAGCTTCTACCTTGGTCATCAGACTGATCATCTTCAGGCCAGGAAGGGCTGGAACTTGGCAGGCCAAATTAATGCTACTTCTAAATTGGTGGAAATGGCCTTCAGATGGAAGAATGCAAGAGACTCCTTCTGTGTCAACCTCTTACCCCATGCAATAAATATTACAAGCCGACAGACAACTCTCAGCAAAATCCACCTCAATATTTTAGCTTGAAACCTTTACAGAACAAAGTACAGAAAAATTGAAACTGAACTTTATCACAGATTCATTGCGTCATCTGGGGATTCAAGTTCAACTTTTATCTCTGCACTGCTTTGATATTTTATCGTAACAGTCAAGACGTGGGAGCTCAAGAGCACAAAAAAATTGCACCTCCAGTTTAGAGGAGGTGCTATATATATAATGCAGACTGTGTGGCTATATTAGTTTAAAAGCATCTTACACTACTATTCATTTTCTTAAACAAAAAAACCCCAATAAGATCCATAGATTATGTTTATATGGGTGACTTAACAAAAAGAAGCAATTTTAATCAATTAAATAAACCAGTAAAAGGAAATCTGTGTACTGCTCCAAGCTTATCAGAATTACAATTTTAATGTACTTTGATGTAGATAGAGGAAGCTTATTTCCTTGAAAATCAGGAACAATCTAAAATGGATTAGTGTCACATTTTTTTACTATTGTTTCAAGTTATAATGGTGTCTCTGACAAAAAATAATACTGAGAGGATTACTATCCCACCCCAAAACCACTCAATTCACTGAGATCAGCTTGAAAGGCTAAAACTTCTGATGATAAATGAAACACAAGGCACTGCAGATATTTCATTACTTCTCAAAAATGAATATTTCAGTTTCACATGCTTAAGAGCCATGCATTGGTGAAAGAGTATACAGCTGAAACAAGAAATAACCAATTGTACCTGAAATTACTTTTCTTTTTTACAAAATAAAAGACATTTTTAAAACGTGCTTAAAACCACCAACAGCCATGTTACTAAAATTCAGAGATATCTGGATTATGGCAGATATCACACAGACCTACACAGTGCAGGCCACAGCTACTCTGCAGTCCAGTTTAACCCCTACAAGGATTTCAAACCTTGGTTTGTTGCAGTTCCATTCTTGATCTTTTCTTTCAGTAACGACAGCACATTTTGCACCTGCTCAAATATGACATCCACTCTTCTACCTCCCAATTGTGCCCAAAACATCTTCACATCACCTGAAATGAAAATTACCCTTTATAGCCCCTAAGAAATCTAAAAACATGCCTAACTCCTATAGTGGACTATTCAAAGTCTACCACTCATTTAATTTAGAGGCACTTCTGAAAAAACAATCAGTACAGCAGGATGCATTAAACCTCCAAAAGTCTATTTCTAAACCTAATCAAGAAGCTGAAACAGAAGTCAAGTGATGAACTGGAGTGGTTCCAATGGTGCACAATGCTCCTTCATGCAACTTTTCAAGCAGGTCACAAAGGGAGCTGTGGAAGCCTTTCTTCAAAGACCAACAAATGAGTCCCACTAAAAATTAATCACTGAAACTCACAAAAGTGACACAGGAGAATATTTTCAACTGAACTGAATATTTTACTTGACAAAAGACACTGGGATTTTTTTTATAGCTGTAACCTCTCTTAACTGCAAAGACTGACTATCCCGTCCCATCATTAGTTTTGGTATGTTTTGTAGGGGAAAAAAATGTTCAAAATATTTTTAGATAAGAGCAGTTTGATGAATTTTGTTCAACAAAGGGTATCAGTTGAAATAATTAACACACCTCATATATCATGCCTCCTTCCTCTACTAGAAATATTTATAAAGAACATTCTGTTTAAAGAAATGTTTTGTAAGCTACTGGTTTAGAACCTTTGAGGTGCTAAGCCCATTCATGAAGGCTCTTGTTAAAACTTTAGCTGTGCATCTTTGTCAAGGACTGTGAAAAGGAAGTATGTTTCAGTGTGTCAAAAGATGATGGCAGAATAAAGAACCAGCTCTTTCTCAGTTAATGTTGTTCTTCTTCAGTGACCAAGCACAAAAGCATAAGCAAATCTGTTTGCAAATCTACTCCATTTCTAGAGGTGGAGTCCACTGTCACCACACTAGGTTTACACTCCACTTTCAGACAGCAAATCTCTGTTGGCAAATGTGCTGGGGTGACACCTTTCCAGCAGTCAAGAAATACTGCATTCTTGTAAGGCTCATAAAAAAAAATTCCTTTATTTTTGATCTAGTAGAGAATGACTTCTGTCACCCAGGGCACCAGAAGACTAGTGATGCCATGGCAGTGTGGTCACTCTCAAAAGCACCATGACAGCAGAGAAAGGAGTAACAATCTTTTGCCACCACAACCCCTGCTGCTCACCAGCTGTCACCAGCAGCTAAAGGCAAAATACTTAATATCAACAGGCAATAGCTTGATTTGGCACTAACTCTCAACAAAATTTAATGGTCTCTTATATTAACAGAAATTTTTTTAAACATGTGGAAAGGTTAAAGTCCAATTACAGAAAAAGTCACAACAATTTTTGGAAACCTACACTACTGGTCCAAGGGACACCACCTGTCCTGTGCCATTCACACCCTTTTGCTGTGCATGACAGTATCACAAATTTAAAATAAAAAATATTATTTAATATTTGTGTTTAAAGTAAGATTTTAAAAAATACATTGCATTAAAAATATGCATTTTGAACTTCTAGCAGTAAGTTTCTCCATTGCAGATTAAAACTGCTGTCCTTATTCATTACCTGTTTTCAGATATTTCCATACATTTACTAAATCTGGATAGCACTGGTGGATGGATTACTTCGGAGGATGGGTGACAACAGTTTATTGTTTCTGGGTCCTCAGCTAAAATAATGCATAGGCCATAGGGAAATAAAACATTCACTTTGGAAATGCCTCCCCCGTTCTCATGCTGGAGTGCCCCAAAACTCCAACAGCAAAAGTTTTGTTTTGCAGAGCGAAGCAAAGATTGCATTTGAAGTTGACAGTATAATTTTCATTTCAAAAATGACAGATGTCCACACCACTAATCTCTCTAGTGCTAATGCTGCTATCACCACTCACAGGCAGAAGAACAGAGAGTGAGCAGACACCAGATCCATCTACCTCGTCAGCATTCAGAATCATCTCTCCAGCTGATGGATCAGGGTGTGCGCTGGCATCTGGCTGGAGGGATCTTCTTTTGCCTTTATAGAATCCTTGTGACCACACATCTCTTTTTATTTTTCCCAGCACTGTGCAGGGGAATGATGCTAGAGCAAGAAACAAGCAGCCAAGGTCAAGGCTACTTACTCCAGCTATCAGATACACAACCTGGGCGCATGTTTCCTGCATGACAAACCTCTCACACCATAAAAGGCAAAGCTATTGTCTTCCAGCAGTAATTTTCATATCAGAAGCAGTGCCAAATATACACTCCTTTCCTCTTTCCCTCCATAAATCCAAGTTATACTACCTTCAGTGCTCTCCTCCCTGGAACTGCTAAGGTTCTCCTCTTCAAAGAAGTCACACAGCACTGCAAGAGATGCAGAATGGACAAGTAAGAGATCAGGTGAGAAATTAAAAATAGTTGTAGCTACTCAGCTTTTCAACATTTATACAAGTGAATACTACAGTGGGTATCAGGAGGAGCACTGTGTGAGAATATGTTGTGTTGAAATAGTCATTCCCCTTTCAAACAGTCATCCCACACCTTGTCAAGATCTAGCTAAGAAACACTCAAACAAGCAATATGAGGATTTTTTTTTACTTAGGTCATTTTTTACTGTCCTTCAAGCATGAAGCTGTCACAAGATGACTGAAACTTTCCAGCACATTCAGATGAGCCTACACAACTCCCCCTGCCCATTGACTCACAGGTGGGTTTTTTCCCTAAATTGATGTGCTCAGTATAGCAGTACTATAACTAACTCAATTTATTTAGGAGGAAAAAATGAAAGCTTTTTTTTGATAAATAAATTCCTGAATCTGTTTCTTGACAAATGCAAGACACCCTTCACTGCAAGAATACTAAGAAGTAAGACAGCACTCTTCAACCACATTGAAGACTCAAAATTTTTATCTCCATGAATCACGAATTAAATAGGTTGGAAAAGACTTATGAGATCATCCAGTCCAACCTATGACTGAACTCCTGGATACCAACTAGACCACGGCACGAAGTGCCACATCCAGTCTTTCCCCAAACACTTGCAGGGACAGTGACTCCACCACCGTGCTCCGTGGGCAGCCCATAATGACACAGACAACGTAAAACATACCTTATTTACATTAGCTACTTCATCTTTTCTATTCCGTAACTGAAAAAAGAAATCAACCCCAAACCTTGCCATTCATTCTGGATACTTCGTTTAGTTGAACAGAAAATAGGTTACGACAGCTGACTCCTAAAAACGTTTCTTACAAGACTAATGGCTGCCCAAAACATGCGCATATATATATATATATATATACGATTTTTTTTTAAGGCTTACTTCTTTTCTCTTCCATCCTCCGGGGATGCTGCTCGGAGAGCTGTCACCCGCGCTGGGGCGGCGCCGAGCGCGGCTCAGGTCGGGGTCTCGCTGCACTCCGCCACGGCCGCAGGGCCCGCGCCGAGGGCCGGCGGGCAGGGGCCGGGGTGCCGGTCGGGCTGGGAGGCTGGCATGGGGTGTGCCTGTGGTCAGGGGTCGGGCCCCAGGTCACTCCCGCACCCCTGGCGGCCTCGTCCCGGCCCGCCGGCTCCTTCTTCCCCTTCGGCTTCTTCTGCTTCTTCCGCTTCTTCCCTTCTCCTTCTCCTCCAACCCTGCACCCGCGCTGCCGACCGCCAGGGGGCGGAATCCCGCCGGGGAGCGCGAGCGACTGGAAGCCCACATGAGGAGGGGCCGCGCNGGGTCAGGGGGGGCGGGCTGTCCCCGGGGCTGTGGGGGCGCCGGCGCCATCTTGGGGCCGGGAGGAGAGCGGGGCGTGGGAGGGGTGAGCGCGCTGGGCCGGGCGGGCGTCGGGCCGCGGTCTCTTCGTTAATGTGTCTTAAATTAAAGCGTTTGCTGGTGGGCGAGTTGTGTAACCTCACTGCTGGCCTCTGCTCTTCTTCCTTGCTGGCTGCGCTGCTGCCATGTGAAGCGCTAAATTGTCGCTGCCCTTTTCTGTTCGAAATGTGAAAATAAAGTTTTATGTCTCCCTTTAAAATTTTCAGCTGAGTTGCCTTTGCGAGTGTTTGTGTTGTGGCTGTGTAAAGATGTTTTTCGCAGGGACAAAAATACAACCCCACTCTTAAAAAGTGGGGAGGGTGCTTTTTTGCTTCTTTGTCGCTTCTTTTTTGCCACCACTTTGAAACTGTAGAGATAAACATGATATGCTTAAAAAATTGTAAAAGTATTTCCAATCTTGTAGATACATGCCAATCTTGTGGTGGGGGGTAGAAATGTGATTATTCTGGGAACGGGAATGCTGTATTTACATGACTTAGAGCTCTCATCTGACCCAAGATCCTCCAGAAGATTTTGATGTCCAGCATCTGCTTTGTACTTCTATAAAACCTTTTAAATGTTTACACAGACGTGCCTACATCTGTGGTTGAAGTTCAGCCCATGAGAACTGCCCAGCTCCCCAGACAGGAATGAGACAACTCACAGCAACATTGCTGGGAAAGAGGATGGCTCTGCACTCCTGATGTGCTGACAAATCTCTCAATAAAATAGGAGTTCATTATGTTTTTAAAAAGAAGACTTCTCTCTTGTAATTGTTCATTTTAAAACTAAGCACAAGCTTTTGTTGCTCTTGGAATATTCTGCATTATGATGCTTGCAGATTAATTTAGCTTTGCTGAATTATTAATACGTATGCTTGTGAATACTGAATGTTAGGAAACACTTGTGGCTTTACAATTGTGTATATGGAATAAACCAAATACAGAGAAGATGGAGCTCAGTGCTGGAAGAATCTGGAAGAACATGACTGCCTGCCTCGGACAAATTTTGGATTTTATGAATATATGAGAAAGTACTAATAGAATTTGCTTGCTATTTGAAGCAAAAAGAATGGGAAACACATCTTTCTTGAAACAGAATCAAAGACTTGGGACAAAATTAATGAGGGACTTTTGAAACATGTCTGAGTTTCCTTTATTTTGCTTTTGGCCTGGAACTGTAAGATTGGCTTTCTGCAACATAGCAGCAAAATCTGCCAGTGAACCAGTAAGCTCAGTTCTTCCCAAACTTGTTAGGTGGCAGAAGCTCACAAGCGATGCTGAACTGACATCCCAGCAACCTGCCTGCAGCTCTCCTCCAGCAGCAGTGTGAGCTTCCTGGGGCTCTGCAGTCTGGACCTGGACTGACTACCTGTACCCAGAGGTGAGAGCAGCACTCCCACGGGATGGCAGCGAAAGCACCGACTCTCCTGGTGAATGGTGCTGTTGACTGAGTTGCTGGATTAAGCTTCCATTACATAGTTCTGGTCATATGTTGAGAATTAAAATGAACAGTTGCATAGACAGGCAGAATGCAAGAAGCTCCTTGGAATGGGAGGAGGTGAACCTGGTCCCAAAGGAATTAATCTAGTTTTCTTCTCCTGGAATGTTTTTTTTCATCTTGAATGCAGTGGGGATTTGGGTTTTTCCTCATATGACCAGATAGACTTGGGCAAGGTAGAGACACACCAGTCAAACTCCAGCAAACAGCAAAGCAGTCAAAGGCGTAGACTTTGGAAAAGCATGGGCATTCAGAAAATGGTTTTTTTTAAATTCTGGTAGAGCTTTTTGTTCTTTTCTGATGGGCTTGGCTCTTTGTTTTATTGACTCTTCTTAAAGTGTTGTCATATCCATTGAATACTTCTGCCAGCTCCTGCTCTGTCACATTCTCCCTGTTATCCTTGGTGATTTAACTTGCTCCCTTACAGATGAGTGTCTGCACTTCATTCTTTCAAAATGCAACTTTAACATAATCTTCTCTTTTATTACATTGATTAGTTTGTGTGGTTTATATGTAGTCTCTTGTTATTCACACGTCTATCTTGAGTAAGGTAACAGAACAGAGAACAGGTAATTCTATGGAGATCATAGATCGTTCCTACTTTACAAATTGATTACCAACACAATGGTTTTAGTGAGGCAGCCTTTGGTTTGTCTTAGAAATTTTGCTGTAACACATTATTAGCTCTGAAGACACAGGCTAATATTCCCCGTAGGTGCGTTGCTCACTAATTAGACTATTTATAGGTCCTCAGTATGTTTTGTTACTATGCTTTGTAGTTCTTTTGCTATTGTAGACTTGGTAGAAGGTTATTTGGATTTTTTTTCCAGGTATTAAATGAAAGAAAGGGGAGATAATGGGTTTCTGAGAAGCCTGTAAATTAATTTTGTTCTGCCTCTGGTGGGAGCATGTTTGCATTCTTTGCAACTAAAAGTCTAACAAATTGTCTGTTTGAGAAGTGAAGCTTCTAAAATCATAGGCTGTTATAGTCCTAAGGGAATCTTAAAACACAGGCAGAGACTGGCTAGGAAAAAGAAAGGAAAAATTTGTGTCACTGTTTTAACAATAGACTTCTTTCATGTGGAGGACCTAGATGTCTGTTAATTACTAACTGGCTTGAGGGTTTTGGAATCTGGCCCAATATGCTGAAATTCTTAACCGTCCACTGGCTGGCATTTTCTTCAAGGTCTGCATTTGGGAACTGGTAATGCAATGGATTTCATCTTTACTGACTGTTTATGTAGTAGAGGCTTTTGCACTTTCAGCCATATTTCTGTGTTACAGTCTCGGTGTTCATTGCCAGCAGAGACTCCAGGCAGCAGCGTGAGCACAGAAAGCAAGGACTGGTTTGGATGTTAAATAATGTCAAACTAGGCTGAGCAGCATGTGTTGCCTTTGCTGTGCCACAGCCCCAGAACACTGATCAAGACCTAGAGCTCTGCCCTCTAATTTTGGGTGACGTGAATGACTTAACAAGATCTGAAAGCCTATGATTACAAGTGCACTTGAAAGGGCCTGAGATTTCTGGAAACCAGGCAGTAGATGTATATGATGAAAGGAATCCAAAATAAATGGATGCCTAAAACCCTTTTTATCTTCATTTTTTTCCATGTGAACACAGCAATATATTTATCTGAAATAAATTTTCACTGGTACTTTCTGAAGTAAAGCTTGCGGTTGTAAAGTATTCTGACCCTTTTGATAGCTCTTTGTGGGTTTGCCTGCAGGGTAAAGTATGCACACAAACTATTTTCATTACATGAACACGTAGGAGACATTAAGCAATCTGCAAGAATTAATAAATTTGTGGAGTTCCCACACTGAAGAGATAATCTGATCTTTATCACAGTGAAGTTGTAGGGGGCCCCTACAACTTCATTCTGATTTGCCTTTTAACTTTTAAATCCAAGGGTGCAGGCAGCTGCCCTTGTGGAGCCAGCTGAGAGAAGGTTGATGGGCTGGTGCTGGTCTTGGTAGCTGCTGTGCAAAGTCTAGAGAGTGCCTGGTGTAGAATTGGACTTGAACTAATAAAAACCATCAAAAGGAGGCATGGGGCAACAACTTGAAGTTATTTTTGTGTGTGTTGGAATAACCACTTTCAAATAAAACTGAAACATGTCAGGTTTCAAATGTACTAAAGGGAATTTGACTATAACCTTAGAAAATGGGGTAGATATGTGTTGTGGTGTGGAGGCTCAACAATAGAGCTCTTCATAAGAATATTCTGGACTAAACTGTCCTTAGTCACAGCTTCTTGTGGGGAAATTAATTTAGTTGAAGAAAGTTCTAATTTTTAGTTGATTTTTTTCCTTAATCCTATTCATGTGCTGCATCAGCACTTGGTTTGGCTTAACTTTGTGGAGGTGTGGAACCAGCAGTAAGGTGTGATGAACTGGAGAGGCAAGAATGGGAGAGAGTATTGTCCTATTAATATTTATTTCATTTGGGTTTTTTATAAGTGTTTTGAAGGGTCAGGGAAGCCACAGTCCCCTGCACGTTTAAAATTGGCACTGTCAAAGAAAGAAACAGTCCAGATGTCCCTGTGCTTCTTGGACTGCCTTGTTCCTTTGTGTCATTAATCATGGGACTGGTTGGAGTTAAAAAAAAAACCAAAAAAGCCCCAAACAAACAAACAAAAACAAAAACAAAAACCAACTAACCAAACAAAAACAAAACAAAAACCCAAACCAATCCAAATAAAAAAAACCACAAAAACAAAAACAACAACAAAAATCCAAACCAAACCAACAAAAATATCCACCAAAAAAACCCCAAACTTACCAACAAAAACCCCACCAAAACAACCAAAAAACCCCTCAAAAAACTCAAACAAAACCAAACAAAAAATCCCCCAGAAGAATCCACAAAAACATATTTGGCTCAGCTGTATTTATCTAAATAACTTTTCCTATCTCATTTGCTGTGTAGCCACTTGTTATTTGTGCTTTTCTCAGGGAATTAGAGGTGGCCTAGGTGCAAAATGAGCATCTGGAAATCAATAGATTGCTTTCTAATTTTATTGTTGGTGTCATTTATCACAGTTTAAAATGTTTGAGCCAACTGCTTCTATAGTATGAGCAAAGTGGTGGTATGGGCAGAATACTTACTGTATCTAGGTTATTTTGGATGGTCTTATCACACAACAGAGCCTTGACTTCTCTGTGTTCTCAGTTCTGCTGGATCAAAATCTGCTCCTGCCTTTTTACAGACAGTGGAGACAAATGGCTTTCTCTAGTGAGTGCTTGCCTTTAACTTTGTTATTACCTTTTTTCCCTGCAAAATTCTTGGATGATTGGAACAAAAGAAGCTGTGTTGAAAATATGTTTGACATTCTTTTGGTAAGTGAACTATGGGCCCAAATCTTTGTAACCCTTTCTTCTTAAGGAAAAAAAGCGCCCTTTTTCTTAAGAAATGTTCCTCAAGTGACTCCAGTGTATGAATTTGGCATTCCTCTCACAGAAGTGGATACATATGCTATTTGTTACAAAGTAATCACAATTTAGATTACATTCAGGCTTGCATTAAAAAAAAGCTTTAATGAGATTAAATGCTTCTAGACACATAAATTTAATGTGCATTTAAAAACATAAGTCCACCAAACACTGGTTTATCATAGTGAAGTCTGTGGAATTGGTTTCTGCCAAGTTTGTGATGAACCAGTTACTTGAGAAGTTGTTTGGTAGCATAATTTGCCTTCACTTAAAGTGAGAGATCATTTTTAAGAATGATATGATTTTTGTTAACAAATTCATAGCAAGATGTTACAACCCTTTCATTAACAGATCAAGATGTGTGGTTGCAACCTGGGTGTAGAAATCAACAGAAAGGGACAGGATTTTTTTTAAACTGTTTTTGCTGCCACATATTGTAGAAATATTTTAAAATTGCACACCCCTCCTCCAAGAAAATGTTCATGATTGGACGTATTATTTTTTCCTTTTGTTCTTTTAATATTGTCTATATTGATAGAGGTAGTTCCAAAAATTTCACACAATTTACATTTAGTAAGTCCTCCACACTTCTTCTTACTTCTCCAAAAGCTGCATTTTTAGGGGAGGTAAGAGGGGTTTGGTTTTTTCTGGCTGTTAAATTTTCATGGTGCCCAGCAGGCTGATCTGCCTCCCTCAGCAGTCGTGTCGTTCATGTGATGCAAGAGAGGTGATGGCAGTTAAGGCTAGAATTCTCATTTTGACAGCAATGTGTCCTTAGAGCAACTTGATAAATTGTGAAACAACATTTTAAAATTATTTTACAGCATGAATTAAAGACGCCCCTTCTGATATCAAAGTAATGTTTGTACCTTGTTTTTCCTATTGTAAGAGACAGTTATTAAGATGGAAGAAAGTACTGCTGCATGACTGGATTTCAAAATGTGGGGACAGTTGTGTGGCAGCCATCGGATCTTTGGGTGGTCTTTCTTAAAGATCCTGTGTCAATGTAGCACAAAGGTACTTGTACAAATTTATACATACAAATTTATTGCATCAAAACTTGTTTGCTCTTAAGTGTCAGAAGGAAGTTGTGTGCGGCTTTGTAAGTCAAGGCAATGGAGACTGCTGAATACAAAGAGATTGATATTATGTGGGAAGGGTTCACGTCCAACATCTGTAGTGTCCTGAGCATTCAGCTCTTTGTTTTCCCTATTTTCATATGTCAGCAGGGAGGCATGGCTTTCCCTCTTCAAGTGTACCTTTTAATTGTGTACTCTCACTTTCTGCAGTTCACTGGCAGTCAGATAGCTCTCTTTCACTTCAGCAAATAAGCAAAACTTATTTTGCACTACCAGTTCATGGTGGTCATTCACTACCTGTTGCTTTTGGCTACAAGAGAAGCTGTCTGCAATATATGATTTATGTTTATATGATTTATTTGTTGTTAGAAGTAAACCCCAAATTGAACCTCATAGAGTGGGTGCAGGACTGCATGCTGGTTGTAGTCCTCTGTTAGGGCAAGTATTGTGTATATCATACAGACCCTGGGAAAAATCTGTGGGGGGTAGGGGGAGGGGTAATTTTTTTTTTTAACAAATTAGTTTAAGTAAGTGAGCCAAAAAAGGCTGAACCTTCTAAATAAAAGCTTATTACTTAGAAATTGTGTTGACCTTTTGTCCTACTTCTTATCTGCAGACCATTAATAGGTCTTGTATTTTACATTACAATCCATGTTTTGGTCTGTATCTTCTTGCAACATCTGTGCTGCTCTATTTGCAGGCATCACACACAGCCTTGGGCAAAATATGGAAGTAAAAGATAAAGTGATTTAGGCTGAAGGCAGTTTGAATGAGGACAGGTTCGAATGTACTCTGAGGTCAAGCGGGCTTGGTGGTCTTTAGGTTGTGTGTTGTTTGGAAAGGTTTTTCCCTTCAAGAAAGCAGCATTAATGTGAGGAGATGCACTCCCCTACAATTCTTCATTGTTCCACACCTTTTTGTCAGGAAAGGGAAGATGCTAGGAGAGGATTTGCCGAGATATCCTTATGCTATTCTGGTTTCTTGGGCAGCAGTTAAATGCTAGTTAAAAATGCACAGAGATGTTATCCATTGTTTTTCCTCCCTTGCTGAACTCCCTCTACGCTGCAAACTAAGTGTTTCCTCACCAGGGTTCCTAAGGTCTCAGCACAAGTCATGAGGCCATGGGAGAAGACTGCTGCAAAAACTTGAGGGACTCAGCAAATCTCTGCTGTGCCATGTGCTGTGCCGCTGCGTGGCTGATACACTTCCAGCCCTGCCTACAAGAGTGTTTCCCAAAGCTGGGGAGCGGCTGAGGATGTGGGAATGCTTGGCTGTCTGCAATAGATACAAATACAAAAAGAGGGTTTCAGCAAAGGGAGAGTCATGTCTTGATTTAGAAATGGTTCCAAGGCAGCAGCCAATACATAGGAATAAGTACAAGTAAGTTTTATAAAGATGATTACAGAAAACTCACTGGATTTTCTTTAGGATTTAAGGCTAATAAGAAGTTTTAAAATACCAGGAGCAAAAAGAACAGTGACATTTGTCTGATGGCTGTGCTGAAGTTGTCAACAATGATGCTGAAAACACAGAACCATCTTATATTTCTGTAGTGAGAATGAAGATGAATATTGCAAATAATCACGTAACTGTGAACAAATCCATCATTGCCAGCAGTAAATAAAGACTGAAGGAACACCTTCGAAAATGTATGGAGACTGAGAAATTTTTTTTATGTCTACTGTAAAATTCCAAAATTTTAAGGATTGTCATGAAGCAAAATATTCAACATGATTAATAGGAAATGTAAAATGTCTAGTATTTCAGTTAGATAATGGGTTTGATGTATTCTGGCTAAGAAATCTTGAAAATCTTGAAATATTAAAATCTTGAAAATCTTGAAATATTAAAATCTTGAAAATATCTCCATCTTGAATATATTACTGTCAGTAAGAATATTTTAATTTATATATATTTTTGACGTTCAGTCATTGGATGTTTTTTCGCAAGCGAAAAAAAAAATCCCCAAATGAACACACAGTTGAAAGAAAATGCACAATCCATTCTGACAGTTTTATCTAGGCCACACAGAGTAGAAAGATGACAAATGATGGCATAGCCTCATGTATTTGATTGAATCAAAGAGCACGTTGGCTGACTCTTTTGAAGGATGGACTCAAAGCTTTGTGAAGTTAATAACGATGGGAAGAGGCTGGATATGCCTTAAAAGATGAGGAACAGTATCTGAAAATACTTCAAGGTGTCAAGACTCATGGGCAACAGGCAGTGGACAAGACAGTTCCTGTAGACAAGTGGTAGCCAAGAGCTGACAGGAGTTGAATACACTGAATGCAGAGTGGGAGATTTCTTTTGCAATATTAATGATCTCACTTTCCATAATACAATCAGGAGATTTTTTAATTTAAAGACATTTTTTAATTTAATTGGTTGTAGGTGTCGGAAAACTGTATATGTACACTTCATGTAGGTGATGATGAAGAAGTAAATTCTGAGTTTGTTGAAGTGATTTGATCACGTACCTATGCATGAATAAAACTGAGAGCCTTCAAAGAGCACATGTTTGCAAACACAGGAATCATGGCTTCAGAGAGTAGAAAGTAAAACAGAATATGAATTTTCAGAAAAGGAAAAACCCCAAACACTGAAAGTGGTAACCAGTTAACTGTTGCAATATGTTATTAATGGGCTTTGCAGATTCTCCAGCACTTGAAATTCGTGTCAAGATACAAAATCTTTTAAAAAGCTGCTCTTGTTCAAGAAGCTGTTAAGCTTCGGGGAACCAGAGTAAATATTTGAATTTTTAAAACTCCTTTGCTGATAGTAACAACATTCATTTATTGTTTTGAGAAGAACAAAAAAATCTATTTCAAACTTATTTTAAATCCAAATTAGGTCTTATTTTGTAAGTGTAGGAATCATATAGAACCTGTCTTTAGTTTTGAAAGAAAAGCCAGTCTGTGTAAACTGTCACAGAGTCATACTACTTATTACTTTTGAACTTCTCTGCGATCTGTTTTTAGGGGTTTTTAAATTGAAAAACATAAAAATAGGTAATGTTGTTGTTGGGTTAAATGACAAGGTATTAAATAGCTTACGTTCACATCTTTGGTTACCTGGCTGCTATGCAGCTCTCTGGATACAGGCCTTTGTGTGCTGAAATGTTTCAATGGAAGTTCTTATGCTTGTGAAAGTAATTTCATCCCATGATGACAGCTAGGAGAGACTCTCTTGCTGTGGTCATGGAAAGTTGAACTGATCCGACTCTTGCTGGGTGACCTTCTCACGGGGTTCTGCCTGCTCTCAGAAAACAAGCCATTTCTTTTCAGTGGTACTTGGATGGAAACTCCAAAATTTGCAACAATGCCAGATGTAATTTTGTGTCCTTATGAGCACTGCAGTTCTGAAAGAAACAATTTTGAGACTTTTCTCTCTGAATTCTGCTATTGAGCCATACAGTTCTCCTAAATTCAAGGTGCTGCATGCAAATATATTAGAAAATATGTTCTGCAGGTGATCAGGCTCAGATAACATCTGGCTAAAAATATTATTTTTTTACAAAGATAGTAGATAACTTTTCATGTCTGGGCTAATACAGCTTGAGCTTTTCATTTGAGAGGCATACACCTGATTTGTTTTCAGTGCTAAACATGACTTTTATAAGTGTACAGTAGCAGTCTTTTACCCTTCAGAGGTGTAGATTTTGATGGCAGATAAAGTTATTTTGTGAATGCACACCGCAAAAACACATACAGAGAGAAGAAAATTATCAATTGCTTCTGTGGGAAGGGAACAGATATGTGAGCAACCATTAGCATGAAAAAACTGATTTCTTAACTGTTTTCAGAGGGTGTGACAAAGCTCGTGAGTATAGATCTGTGTGCTGTGTGATATTGAAGCTATCAGATTTCATTAGGAGATGTCTTGAGGAATGATGTTTGCCAAGAAGATTTCCATGAGTGTATTTGACCTCTTACAACCTGTATATCTAGAGCTTGCCATTTATGTCATGTGGTGAGTGGTTTTCTTCCAGGTATCCAGAGCCTGTCAAGGATCTCCACTGTTGAGGCTACACAGAAATGGAGTTGAATCAAAGCACACCCAGGTGCCAGAGCTGCTCTCCTTCCAAAACAGAAATTGTCCTGAGAAAGAACATGCTGCTCGTGTTAGTCCTTGTTCAGGACAGACTTGGCTAAAAATGCCAGTCTGCAGCATGCCTGCTGCCATTAAAGGACTTCAGGACCCTGGTTTATTAACTAAAACAAAAGGAACTCAGCCCTTAATTGGACACTTTGTAGCTGTATGTGTCTGACATAATAATTAATTTGTAATGTCAGTTGTCGGGCAACACGGATGGGGGGAACAGCAGATGGCTTTTTAGTGGTGTGGGAACATGCACTGTGAAGTCCCTCTGGGGACTTCAAAGAATACTCTGCAGGTTAATTTGCTCGATGTAGTCAACTTTTGGCCAGAATGGACTACAGATGTCTTTAGGAAGGCACTGGAGGCTCCTTCCTGGGACCAAAAAAATATGTTACTTAAATCTGAGATAGGGGCTTCATGGCAACAGGGACTGTTCACCACCTAACAGGAAGATACATTAAAGTCATGATAAAATACTTACTGTGGGACAGAAAAGTGCAACACCCTGTGTTTCATCAACTGGTCATGCATCTGTCACCTGAAGGCAAATATGTTTGCAATCTGACAAGTGATGAATATACTTAATTGTTTGTCAGGAAGAATGACTTTGGGATGCTTGTGAAGACAATCTCTCCTTGTGCAACTTGAGCTTGATGAGTTCTCAAGGTTCCCCATCCTTTTCCAATATGTTAAACTAATGTTGCAGAACAAAACCGGTAAAGAGCAAAATGTGAGAAGATGTGGGTTCTCTTTCTCCAGGGGAGCAGTGTTGCCACCAGAGGTTTTCTGGTGTAATTTTAGGCAAGTCAATTTAGGGCAACACTTGCTGAAGTATAACAGCTGTTTTTCAAGAATTACAGTAATGCTTGGGTTTCATTATTTGACACTGGGAAAAAAACCTGTAATTCTTCATCCAAAAGCAGCAGTTTAGACTTTTAGCCTAATGTTATTCTGGTTTTGTTCTGACTGTTCTGCTTTAGTAGGATTCTTAACCTGTGTGAGAAGAGACTCAGAAGTTTGTTGTGTCTGTGGGTGTGGTTTCTGGAGACCTGCATCACACAAACTGCAGGGCTGTTATCCCAGTCTGCAGGAAAAGGACACAAGTAAGCTGGGTACTGCCTGCTGTGTTTGTTTGGCTTCCATCACTGTAGTGACAAAGCACCTTATGGTTTTGAATGCATAAATTTTCCAGTGGGGAGACTAAGTGGCTTTTCCAAGATCACATAGTGTGACTTAAATAGGAGCTGACTCTTCTTAGGTCTGAACTCATCTTCTTAATGGATATAACACCATGCCTCTATATGGGACTTCCTGGTAGTACTTGTTCCCTTGTCTGGGGGTGACCACTTGAAAAATGCAATGGTTCTGCAGGTAAATCCTGGCTTTGCTGCCCTGAAGAAGGAACTAACTGAAATGCAATAAATTGATAAGGGAGTTTGTCTAGTTTGGTCCCTCATCTACAGGAAATAGCAGTCTCTGAGCTGTCTTGGTGGCTCAGTCTTGACAGTCAGAAGCAATCTTGAGGAATCTGTTGTATCTGAGTATTGCAGAGGTGATTTAAGAGTCCTCCTAGAAGGGGAATAGTGTTCCTTTGGGTTCTTTAAAGTGAAAGGTGTATAACTATTCATTGTGGTGATTTTGGATGATGCTTCAGGAAACCTCAAAGGTGCTAATTGCAAGAAGCAGAAGAAGAGTAGAGTACTCCTTCCTCTGGTATATGTTTCTTTTTCTACTTTGCTCTTGGTGTCAGCTCCTCTTAGAGATGGGATTTAATGGAGCTTTGTCTGATCTAGAATGAAAATTCCTATCTCCTGATATTCTTTAACAGCTTTAAGAGTACATTTTGGAGTGCATACTTTTGGGTGTTTGCTTGGTGCCACCTCAGTTTCCTTGTACTAAATTGGGTGTTACAGTGAGTGCCTCACAGGAGCATTTGACTTATGTTTTAAATTTGACTTAATTTTGTTTGTCTGCAAGTCATCTGGAAAGCATCTGATGAAAAATGCTTTAGCCTTCTGTAGTAGAGGAAAAGTCAAATCCCAAAGTGCCTTCCAGCTTGTCAGAAACTGCCACACATTGTGTATCAAGAAATTATAGGCATCAAAGTGCAGTTGATCTGCCCAACATTTTCACTGCATCACCATTGCTAAGGTGAATATGCACTAACTTTCAGCTTTCAGCTTCAAGCACTCTTAGGAAATTTTAAGTTCTGATTAGGAGTGCTCCATTGTCTTTGATCAGCAAGTAAGTTGTAGGGAACATCTATAGGGGTTTTTGCATTACTGAGCCTGGTGGAAGGCTGTCTTAACCTGCAGTACTCTGTGCTACCTAACATTAAAGAAAGTGCTTGGTGTAGTTATGTGGAGACCAGTAACTAAATTCAGTACTTTCAAGAAGACTAAACACTATTAATATTGTTTGACTGTTTCAGAAATGAGAGAACACAGACAAATGCTTTTATACACTTAAAAAAGATTTTTCAATTCCATGAAGAAAAGCATTTTTTAGTGTGCTGTGATAGAAACTGAAAGATTGGCACACGTGATGAGCGGTTTTAGATCTTCAGCAAAGCTCTTTTTGTTGCACCTCTTGAAACAGTCTTTCCTCTTCCCATTTTTAATTCTGTGAATGGACCTTAAAGAAACAAGCAAGCATGGCTACTAAGGTGATTGACTGTACAGAACAGGGATAGAAGCAGTTTAGAGAGATGAAAGCTTTAATTATTTTAAGAATACCTGCTTGGCTCTTCAGGCAGTCACTGATTTTGGGGGCTATTTTCTGTTTGCATGAGTCTTCAGGTAAAAAGCATGATGTTGTCATGAATTTACTGTTCCTCTGCTCATGAAAGTGGGAATGCAGGTATGGTTCTTATTTGTGTTTTATGTTGGGACACAGTAGATAAAGGGAACAATTAACATTTTATAAGTCACTTTAGGGCAGACATAAAATTTTATTATGTTGTATTTTTCAGCTGTTGGGCTGTAGTAACCTTCTGTTTAGACACAATTCACTTGGGAGTGGGAATGCTCAAGGAAAGGGGTTAATTTTAGTTGACTTTCTCTAATGATGGAGCTGGATGCCTTTAAAATGAGTCAACTTTTAAATACACTGGCCTGTACACAAGGTATTAATATACAAAAGTTTCTGGTAGAAAAGCCAATGTCAGTGCTTGGTTTCTGGAGTGATTGTACATATGAATAACACATTCAGTAAACACTCATGAACAGTTTGTAAGAGCTATTGCAGATCTTAAAAACTCCCAAAACCCCAACTAAACCAAACATCATCTTAGCAACTGTATTTTCATTAAATAAATCAGGAGTGAAAAGGCCATATGTCCTCAAAAGCGCTAGAGGGAGCTAGGAGGAAGAAGAGGGGAAAATAATAATTGAAGACATGTCTGCATTTTTAGGAGTAGCGTATATAAAGCATCCATTTGAATCCTTCCACTCAATTCAGCTAAAATGCAGCTACAGGTCAGCCACTGCATCTTGCTGCTCTCTGTTTTCCACACTTCACTGAAGAAATTTCAATTTTCTAGTCCTGAGAGAGGCCAGAAGCTTTGCTGCTTTTTACATGGCTTTAGGCAAAACCACCTGCTCCTCTGTAGACTGTACCCCTTTTTTTGCCTTATTTTGTATTTGGATGAGCAACCAAATGTTAATTTGTCTTTTGGTGCTGGTAGCTGTTTTGGGGGGGACTGGTATACAGGCTCAGTTCCAAGCTTGTCTCCCTCCAAGATTACATGGAGAGTAAGTGTGAGTGTTGTATGTCTGTACTTGGGATCTTCTCTATGAAGAAGAATTTATTTGCATTATTCTGAAGTGGCCACATTGCTCTGGCAGGGATCTGAAGAAATTGAGTATCCGTGAACTCACAGAATAACACAGAAGTATGAAGCTACTGTAGAGCATCTTATTTTATGGGATTTTAGAAGTGTTGTTGGGCACTTTTCATATTGTTCTGCCATAAAGCTAAATGCTTTGAGTTAAAGTGGAACAGCTTTACGATGTAGATTATATGAGTTACTTGTTTTTAGTTCCCTCCACCCCAATAAACTCCAAATGTTGATATCTTGGGATTTGTAAGAATAGCATTAAATCCTGTGGGGGGTGTTCTTTAGTTTTCAGGTTTTGGAGGGTGGGAGAATCTTTTTAGTATGCTAAAGCTTCTCCTCTTGATAGTCAGCATTACACAGCTAAACCTGTTGCTGTGGAGAACTGAATTTTGATGGCCTGGGGCATTGAGAAATTCGGGGGGAAGGAAGGATGTTGTTGTTGTTATTATTAGAGGCTGCTTAGGGCTTTGGAATGCTGGAAGTAATCTCAGAGGAGGTAGACAGACTGGAAATGGATGATTAAATAAGCAGAATTAATATATATACGCTGTGTGTTTGTCATCTGCTGCTGTAATTTATTGTGATTTCACTCATTGTTGAAGTTCCCTGATTTCTCTTTTCCACGTTAGAAGATAAATTGAAAGGGCAGGAAAATTAACCAGGGTTTTCTTCCTTTGGTCTTTATTTGATGGAATGATTTTAAGTTGTGAAAGCAAGGACAAACATTTCTCAAAAGTAGTTTAACCATACTGAGGACTCTGCTCTCTTTAAAGGAAACAAATACAATGAAATTTAAATATATGGAAGCTGGAGTACTTTAGCAGTGCAGAGATTTTTTTTTCCATGTACTTTAAGACTGTAAAGATTTTTTGTCTATTTATAATTACATAATTCTAGATTTTAGATGGCTACAAATTAAGAATTGAAGAAAACATATTTTGGAAATATTTAATAACCTCTTGGCAACAAAAAACCCCAACAAACAGATAAGAGCACCAAATAATTATGGCTTAATTCCTATTGAATGGTTCAGGGCCTTTTCCTGTCATCTGAGAATTAGCTCTACTTAAGATGAAACAGAGTGTTGGAATACCAGAGAATCTTTTTTCCCCCTGCTCCTTTAGCTGCCTTCTTTTGCACAGTTTCTTCTGCTGCAGTGCAGGGATGGAGGCAGGTGGGTTTCTTGCTCTCCAGCTGTGTAGAGGGCTCCTATTAAAGCCCTAAAATATTTCCTTGAGTAGAAGATGGGCAAAGTTGAACTGTAATTGAGTGCAAATTCAATTTATTGCTCTGAATGAGGGAAACAGGCATATATAGTCTGAAACAGAGGATAGTTACTTTGTAGATAAATTTCTTATACTTCCAAAGAGCAGGGATACTCAGAATGGTCTGTGAATATTTTATGAAACGCAGTGATACACAAATTATCTCTACTGGGGCTCCTTACATGCAACTAAAACACTTTTTTTTGTGCTATTTCAGTCTTTTTTTGTGACAGTTTGATTTCAGGGTAACACCTACCACTGAACTCCATGGTACAACAAAAAGTTGAGGTTGAAGTGATGGTGGCTTAAAAATAGAAAAGATATAATTTATCTTGGGACAAGTAGAGGAAAAACATTTTTCTCTTAAAAACACACAGTGGAAGCAGTGATGTACCTCAACTGTCATGTTGCCTTAGGAAAAGCCAGTCAGTACCTTCAGAAGCAGCCCAAGGGTAGAGTGTTTATCATTTGACTTCCACTGTTTACCCAAAGGCCGAGGTACCCGATAAAAAAGAAAGGGCCAGCACCAGAGTAGGTGTAAGGTACCACAAGGCCCAGCACCCCTTCCCTCTCCCCACCCAGCTGGGGCAGAGCAGGGCACCCACGAAAAGGTGCCCAGTGCCAGTTTTTGTCCCCGAGTCCTTCATGCCCCGACACATCTGTGCAGGTTGTTCGTGTGCCTCCTAAGCGTCCCTTGCTGAGCTGGAGAGGAAGCCTGGTCAGAGGTGGCTGATGTGAAGCCTTTAATTCAGTGCTGGAAAACTATTTCACAAGGGGTTTGTAGCAGAAATTGCCACTTGGTGTCACTTGTTGCAGTCCTTTCTGGTGCCGTGGGAGCAGCACTAATTAATGCCTGTTCCCAGTGCTGTTCAGGGCAGTGCAAAAACACAGGGTGCAGTATCTTGATGATCTGTTAGGTAAAGTGTGAGCAGCAATGGTGACGTGCTTTACTGATAAGTGGAGAGTACAAATCTGCTGATCTAAGGTTGGCTTGGTGCCTCCTGTGCAAAGGCAGGAGCAAACGAAGGGAGGTGAAGGGAGCAGGGTTGGCTTCTGCCTCTCTGAGCCCAGGAGGGCCAGGCGAGTGGCTCTTCGCAGTGAGGCTTTGGGATACTCCTGTGTGCTTCACTTCGGAGCTGGCATTGCAAGCAAGGGCTGGTAGCCCTTTAAAAGGTGTCTGTTTCATCTGTATTCCTCAGAAATGAGGTTTCTCATGCACTTTTGGCTGCCTTTAATGTATGGCTGTGAATAGCTAGTGCAGGTGAGCCTTAAATCGAGATCTGATGCAACTGTAGTGCTGCTAACCCTGAGATCAGCTCCCCAGGCAAATGTAGCATACCAAATTATTTTTAATAATGTAGGACTTTGGCTAGGCTATGCCCTGAGGAAGAAGCGATGGGAGGTAAAGTTTTCCCCTCAAGATGGAGAGCTTGGCAGAGAGACATGCTGGGCACACATCCCGGCTGGGACTCGGCCAAGATCCAGATGAAGATACATTTTAAATCCCACCTTGAAGTGCCTGTAGCAAGGCATCCTTCTTCCCCTGCTCTCAACAGCTGGGGGCAGAGGGGGCAGCACTTGCCAGCCCCTTTGGGAATGTGTGGCGCTTGCCAAACAATAGTTACCAAGAGAGAAAAGGGAAGCACTAAAAATTCTTTTAATTACATTTTGCTGTATTTGTATGCTTGATAATGGTAGTACTTGTTTCAGAATACGTTATGATTTTTTCCCCCACCACATTAGCTTTTGAAAAAATACTTTGGGCTCATGTTTTTCTTCATTAGGATTTAAATTTTGCTCAGAGTATACTGCAGGTCAGGGGTTTTTTTTATTCCCTCAAGTATTATTGTGGAAAAGTATTTGGATCTTTGTGTAATAATATATAGTCAGGCAGGAAGCAGCTTAACTGCAGCTTTTCTGGGTAGGACTTTGCTGAAAGATGTGGTGCGTGAGCATGTTGATTTTTTTATTATCTTGTAACAACAACCCGCTGTTGGGCTCCCTTATTTGCATTCCTAGCAGGACGGCAAGGTGAATAATTTAATTCCAGCAGCCTACGCCACGTGATGGTGCGAGGAGCCGTCAGCGATGCCTCCCCCTGCACCGACAGACTTTGGAGAGGAATGGAAACTTACAGAAGTGATGCGAAATTGCCGCATGTCCTCCCTTAACCCTGGGGAAATCTCTCGGCGGAGTGATCACTTCATCCTCTGCTTTTCCACGCGTTCCTCTGACGTGGAGTTTGGGGGGTGTGTGTGCGAGCCTGTGAGCCAGACACAGAGTGAGGGAGTGGGAAGCGGGGAGGGCGCTGGGGGAAAAACGCACACCCAGGCACAGAGCTCGCCGGAGCAGGAACAGCGAGGAGCCGGGAGTCCTGCCGCAGGCAGCGGGGAGTGGAAATTTACAGCTGCTTGCGAGCGCCTGTGCATGTCCAAGTGATCCTTTCTGCTCACGCTTTTCCAGGGGCTGACGGCCGCTCGGCAGGAGGAGAGCGGGAGGCCGAACAGCGGGATCCCTGGGCTCTGCCACTTGTCGGTGCTCGGCGCGGGGAATAGAGCGGAATTAAATGGGAGATCGCTGAAGGCGGCTGCTGGCGGCGCGGGCGGCAGGGAGGCGGCAGAGCTGTCTTCAGCACCTGGCCATGGGGCTGCGCCGGGCTGCCTAGGAGCCCCCACCTTTCCACTCGCGGTAAGTGCCAGCCGAGGCGATCTCCTCCGAGTGACGGAAAGTTGAGTGATTTAATGAAACTTTCCTTTTTTTTTCCCAGTTAGCACCAGCTTTTTGGTAATAAACCGCTCGCCTGCTTGCTCTCGATAGTTAGGCGGGTAGCTTTTTATAGCTTTGTAAACTGTGTTACCAGGAGTGGCTCTTTAATGCAGGCAACCCTAAACAATACTCCTCCTGTTACATAAGGCGCTGGCTCTGCGACCAAGCACTCCGTGTCCATGGAATATCTCTGGAAATGGCTTTATTTACAGTGTGGTTTCCAAAAATAAAATATCTGCAATATATCATTTCTCCTGCTCCTCTCCGCGGGCTGCCTGCAGCTGCGGACTGGCTCTTGAGATGCAGAGGAATGAGAGCGTGGCCACTTGCATAAGCCAGGGGCAAGGAGATGAAGGGAAGATGGGCGTGCGTGTGAACTGCCACAAGGAGCAGCGTATGTAAGTGACCCAGCTCCTCGTTTGCCGCCGATGGATCCTGTCCACTTGAAATGCTGATTCTGTGCCATGGGCGATTCGTGAAGTCTTCATCAGGCAGAACTTTATTGGCGCTTAAGGGAAGTTGGGGTCTTTCTTAAAAGCAAAGGCTCTTTCTTGGGCTAATATTATGAGTAAAGTGAAATCACTGCTATAGAAAATTATTTTAGTCCATTACGAAGCTATTGAAAGTAACACAGCAGACCTGCTACGAACTTGATCAAGTGAATGCTGTGTAGAGAGGTAAGTTTAGTAATATTGGACCAAATGCAAAAATAGTATCCATGTTTCTCACTAATGAATTTAGAGGAAATGCTATTCCCTCTTGGCTGCTGCCTGTGTTATTTAAATTATGTTACCAGTTTCCGTTATTTCTACAGTTACTATTCCTCCTAGAAATGGATATTTAACTTGGTTTTCCTTTTACTTAAGCAAATGAGGAGCTGTTAATTGTGTGTACTTCAGAGACATTAGTTAAGAAAGCTCTTTCTTCATCACTGAGTTTGTGGGAGTTTTGCTATGGACTACAACAATTAGACATGGAATTGAATTCTTAATCTTTTAGTTTTAAAGATCTCAGTGGTAGCAAATGCAGACTGGGATTCCAAATATTCTTGACTCATCAATCCTGCAATTTTGGTGGCTGTAAAACCTCTGGTTTCATATATTTCTAGTTTTTTTGAACATGAAGTAATAACCTACCACTTCTAGCTAGTTAATTAGCATGATTGGGAGAGCCTATGTGATCCTGTGATACAGATAAATGATGCTGGTGCCACAGGATGCCACTTCTGCATGGGTGAGACTCTGAATGTTACCTGACATTGCAGTGTGCAAATGCTGTTTTGTAATAAATTAATAATAATAATAACAATAATCATGAATGTGAAAACACAGGACTTCCAATAGAAGGACACAAGGTAGCAAAGTCAAACACTTAAAATGCCCTTAACTTCAATTCTGTTCTCTGTACCCTACTCATGACAGATTTAGATTAGCTATTAAAAAGGAATTTCTTATGGTGAGGGTGGTGAGACTGGCACAGGATGCCCAGAGGAGCTGTGAATGCTCCATCCCTGGCAGTGTTCAAGGCCAGGCTGGATGAGGTTCTGTGCAACCTGGTCTAGTGGAAGGTGTCCTTGCCCATGGCAGGGGGCTTGGAACCCGATGATCTTTATGGTTCTTCACAGTTCTTTCCAATTCAAACTATTCTAAGATTAGTATTTTGTTTGTATTAGCACACATTTATACCCCCTTTATGATCATCACTGCCTCATGTGGTCGGTGAATATCTGAGCTGTAGCATCTGCTCCAACAGCCCTGTCTCTACCCTCCTTCCATCCCCTTCTTTCCCTCTTGTGCTGGTACAGCTCTGGACTGTATCTGGGCAGAACTGGACTGGAAACCTGTGTGACCTTTTTTTTTTTCCTCAGCAGGCTATTTCTTGTTAACCTGGGTCACTTCCCTGATCTGGCTCACCATGTGGCCCTGCAACAGCTGAATGGCTCCCACAGAGGCTGTAGGGATGTGAATACAAGTGGAGCAGGGTGTCACTATCATAGAACAAAGCATCTATCAAAATAGATTGCCTCAGTGACCAGATTTCTTTTTGGTGTTTCATTTTATCCCCTGTGTTTGCTCAAAGACTATACATGTAGGGTTTTTTTCTTGTTGTTTTTTACTAAAGTGGCATTCAAGCACTCAGTTAAAAAGAGTTAATAATTTCTTTAAATGCTTCCATAGAGCTACACCACAGCACTTGAGTGGAGCATCACCATGAGTGCCTTCAGTTTCATAACAGTATTGAACAACTGTGTGATATTGTTATTCTAATTCTGTAGAGGTGGTCAGATTAAGGGCAGAGCTGCCTACTTCTTTTCCATGTCTGATATTCAGGATGCTTGCCATCTGCTAAAAAAGTGACATTTGTGGCGACAGCAGGCATTACTGTGATGTTTTGTGTGTTCAGGTGAAGTTTCAGCTAATACCAATCTTCATTTCAGGTAATGCAACAAGTAGGCAACATCAAAGCTTATGATGAATAAATTCTGGAGTTTTTTGAAAAATCAAGTTGCCAAGCAGAGATGGCATTCATTCACCCTAACCAGAAAACTGTCCCATCTTCTGTTAATCTTTTGTCTCATTTGCAGTGCACCTTCCAAAATCTGCAACTTGTCGAGAATGTGCAGAGTAGTTGGTTGTTCCATAGCCTTGATTCCTTCTGCATATCAGATAAAATGTGGGTTGTGTGAGGGAACTGCACTGGAGAGGGCAAAAGGACAAACTGGGCTTCTCTGGGTGCTCATCACACATGGAGGCTTCCATCTCCTGGTTTGGGTACATTGCTCTGTCATTGCAACAACTTTCCCAAATACAGCAGCAGGGAGAAATGAGGACTTCTTCCATTATGTGGAGACTGAATTAGACAAAATTATGAGGGAAGTGTGCAAACTCAGGACCAGGACCTGGATGGGTTGTAGGCACACTGCAGTGAATGGGAAACGAAGGTCTTTTTTTCCATTCCAGAAACTCTCACACGATATGAGTTATTGAAGTGTTTTGATTCTGCTCAATAACTTGATTAAGATTGGGAGCTAAGGCAAGACAAATGTCAGATACTCCATGGGAAAGAAATTTTTTTTCTCATTTATTTTTGAAGACCAAATGTTTTGCCCAGAGGAGAATCTGCAAAGAGTGCATGGATGGGCTCACGTGTTCTTTCCATTCTTGCTTTCGTGGGCAGGAAGAAGCCTTTGTTACTGAGCTGCTTTACTGAGTGACTTCATAGTGGTCACTTCATAGAGTCACTTCTGCTGAGCAGAGTGGTGTTGCTGTGTGCATTTTTCTTTCATTGTGCCTACAAGTTCAGTTGCACTATAATATTTTGAGGAAGTATATGACTGAAAAGCAGAGAAGTTGTGGAGACTGCCTACAATCAGAACTAGATCTCTTTCTGTACTTTAAAGCTTTTTTTTTTAGTGCATTCTCTTTATGAGCAGATAAACTGGCAGAAGAGATATTTTGAAGCCTGATAAAGTGTCGGCTCTGTTGTCACATGATCTAGGTTGCATTCCTGACACAGCCACTGATTTTTTTTATGTGGCCTTGGGTAAGTCTTGTAATCTCTCTGTGTTTCAGCTTCTCCCTTTGCAGAGGAGACAGAATAAAAGTAGGTAGATAGGTTTTTTGAAATTGTGTTTTCCATCTTGGTTAAATGTGTGTAGAGTTGGAGACCTCTGAGAGACTGTATGCCCTGAATATGAAGGGATGTTAACTTTGACAGGCTACTGAATACCCTCCACTGAATACACATCCACCTCTGCATTCAATTCACTGCTTTAGTCCGTGTGTGGTTTTTTTTTCCTTTTTTCTGACTTGAACAGAAACAGGCTGACATTTAGAAAGTGGTTCGTTATTGTTTCCTTTTGGTGTTTCTATGGCTTATCTAATATAAAATCAGTGCCATTTTTTTTTCTCCTAAACAAAGATGGAATGGTATTCCATGAAAGTATTTTTGTAAAAGTATAGTTTCTAAAATGTGCTGGACACTCCACCTCTGGTTTCTGAAATGTCATGGTCACCCTGATGGAAACAGCAGGCTTAGGAAACTTCATTTCCTCCTACAGTACTGCCGAGGCATTTTCCTCATGCTTGGGAGAGACAATCTCTGAGACCAGGAGAGTTGGTCTGGTAAGATACAGCTGTTTCTTTCCGTGGTCTCATAAGCTCCTCTCAAGAGCACCAGTGAAATAACATCATGAAAACTAAATGTTTCACAAGTTGGCTGGTTCTGCATTATGAATTCAGGAGTGTCCACAATCCATTTTTGATGTTATGAAAACATATGTTGAACAACCATTAGATGGAAAAAAATTTCCTAGAAAGTGGGAAAGAAAGGGGTTCATTCAATCCTGTCCCTTGCTGCCAGACAGCAGTGTCAAAAATTTATGAACAGATGCTCTGTAGTGTGCCTGGTAGATTAGGTAATTTCAAAACCTCAAAGCTCCAATGGGTGGAAACCTTTACATTTCCAGCTGAAGTTTATACATCAGCAGTTTTTAGCCTTTTGCTTCTGCATAAATAAAGTGTTATTGTTATTTAAGCTGAAATAACATTTTCAGCTTTCCTGTATTTTTATTTTAAACTTATGAAGGTGGGCATTTTTAGCCTCCAAGACATGCTGGTCTTCCCATTTTTCTGGCCATCCAGTGTGCTTCTGTCCACCCACTCTAACCTCTGTTGATTCTACTTGACTCTGAGTGTTAAGGGCTGTGTGCAGTGCTCCGTATGAAGGTCTATCAACACTGTGTACAAAGGCATAAATACCCTCGGATTTCTACTGACCATTATTTTTGTGATTCATCACAGATTTTCATCTGTTCTTCTCACATCTGTCAAATACTTTTGTGTTTGTATGTGTCGCCAGCTGCTCGTTTTCATGATTTCTCATGGTAAATCCTCAGCTCGAAGCGATAGCCATAGAATGGTTTGGGTTGGAAGGAACCTTTAAAGGTCATCTAGTCCAATTCCCTCTACCATGGATGTCTTCAACTAAATCAGGTTGCTTGGAGTCCTGTCCAATCTGATCTTGAATGTTTCAGGGGATCTGGAACATCTACAAACTGTGTCTCGTCTACCATTCAGCATTATCTGATACTTCCTACTCTTAACTTTTATCCCATTTTTGTTACCTTGGTTCTTGACTCCATCCAGTTTCCCAGGTAATGATATTCCAATACTGTTATGTGTTGACAATATCTTTCTATTTTCAGTTACCACCACTTTTGGATAGGCTCTTAATTCCTATGCCTCTCTAAATATGATCCCATCCACAGATTGCTCTCCCCTTCTCAGTCAGATGATATGATAATTTTCTTCTTCAACTTTTTTTTTTTTGGTACAATATTGAAATCAGTGCATTCCCATGTTAGATACATGGATTCTACTGTGTTTTCTCTGTTTAAAATATATTTATAAGGGATTGTAGTATGAGCTACCTTTGGTGAGCCTGTGTTGCATTTTATTTAGTTGTCGTTAATTTTTATTTTTCAGTTCCTTTTAGATGGATTTCTTGAGAAAATGAAGCTTATGTAGTCTCACTGGCCATTTCTCATCCTAATTATCTTCTCATGGTAACTTATGAACTTACTGTGAAGTTTCAAGCAGCCTTGACAGAGGACTAGATGCCTGGAAAAAAACAAGTTCCAAAAAACATACTGAAAATAAGTGATGTAAATAATAGGACCTCTAAACCAAATTAGTGCTTCTAGTGAACAGAAGACCTTCCAAGAAAAAGCTTAGATAGCAGAGAGCTGATACAAAGAGGAGGACAGGACAGAAGTGCCCAGCTGTGATAAAAGCTTCATAAATAAGAGCTTGCGCTTTCTTTGATTCTGGAAACTCCAGTCATGGGGACCAAAGCTGGAGGAGAGGAGTCCTTGTTTTGCCACTTGCCTTATTGGATAGCCAGCCGTAAGACTAAGGAATACAACTCCCAAATCTCAGCAGAGTGACTTTACCCCCATGTGCTTCTCCCTGTAGTTGCGAACAGCACGTGTCCCCCTGGAAGATTCCTGCATGGAGAACCAAAAGGTTATGCAGCTGCCAGTATGTATTTTCTGAAGTGATGGATCATCTTTTGCCGGGTTAAAAACTGTATCCTGAGAAGGGATAAATCCAAAAATGTTATTTCATGCACATCTGTGGCTCTTCCCCCTTTTCTCTCTGCCCCCCTCCACTTGCATATAGCAGAGGCTTTGCTTTGTGTCTAAGACTTTGTATCTAATGAAGTAATGCAGAGACCTAGCTCTGTTGGACAGAGCAATGAATTGAACAGTTTCTTGAGTCCCTTCCTGCCCTGTTATCGGTGTTTCTGCTGTTGTGATTAAGGTGCTGGTCGGGTATGTAATGGAAAAAAATGGTATTTTATCACTGAGCAGTGCTCTGGTGACTTGCTGGTAATACTGGAACTATGCAGTGGAAAAGTGCTGGTTCTCTGGCAAAATTAGTGATTATTTTAAATGCAGACACATTAGACAGCCATGTAAGCTACTTTTTGAGAGGAAATAGTAGTTTATTGTCAGCATTTCAGTTAGAAATGTGAACTTCATTTTCTAAAAACCTCAGAACCTCCAGCTCATGAGTACTTAATTTAAAAAATCAATTTATTTCCTCCTTTGCTTTTCTTTGCATGAAGACTTCTGAGAAGAAAAGATGAAGGGAGGACGTTAGTAATCTGAATATACCTATCCCATCCTGGATGAAAATAATTCTTTTCTGAAATGCACCTTGCCTGTTAAGCCCCTCATTTCAGACTCTCTCTCTCTTGCATTTTCACATCCTCATGCCTTGCCTTCAGGATAATAAAAACATGCACACTTGGGTCCTTCTCAAAGCATATTGTGAATTATTGATCTTCTATTTGCACCACATTTGGGATTACAGAGTGCTTGGTGCTTGCTAGCAGCATCTAAACAACTTTATTGTATCATACTGGCATCACAGTCTTTTGCAGTGCCTGTGTGTAGCTGAGTGTGCCCCAAAGGGTGAGTTGTTAGTACAGCCAGGCTTGCACCTTGCACCTTGTCAGGCTGAGGTGGGACTCTGCTCTGGTGACTGGTGCTGCCAAAACCTGCACCTCTGAGCTGCATGGGAACGGGACCCTGCAGCTGGGAGCTCAGCTGAGGAGTGAAGGTCATGTAGACAAAACTGGAGAAATAAAAATGAGTTTGAACAGGACCGTGAGGAGCTTGAAAATGGGAGCACAAAAGTGGTGAGGTTTCAGACACTGAATGTGAAAATATCCCTGTAAAACTTACCTAGCAACAGATGAGAATCCTATATACAAACTCACCTATTTTGGTCACCGTAAAAGAATCTTTGGTTTAAATAAAACATTTAAAAATATTTCCTGTGAGTCATAGAAACTTTTTCTGTAAAGATAAACTGCAGAAGTGTTTTGAAATCTTTTTTAATAAGATATTAGGACAAAGTCTGTATAGATTTTGCTTTTAAAGTTTGAATTTTGTACTTGGCTGTTTTGTATGGTTACTATTTATAGTTGCAATAGAATGTATGCCTAGTCTGGGTATTAATTCCATAGGTTATTTGGGGATTAGTAGCACATGGATGTATGGCTCAAATGGGATCATATTCCCTGATGGGCTCTGTAGTGTGCCCATAGTAACAACGAAGCATGAGAGGAGTTGGATCTTTGGGACCACTGCATTTTCTTCTTTATGGTGTGTGTATTGTGTTGCTTTAGTTCTCTCATTTGAAACCTCTCATATAAAACTTTTTTAAATTGCAAATGTTGGAGAATAGTGGGATTGAAGTGGTTTGTGTATGTATTTATGTTTTCACAACTAATTTTACAAATATGTGTGTGGAGGAATTATGATATTTTTCTTTTGTTGTGGAAGGAGATGAAAGTTTGAGATTATTTTTTGCTTTTTGTTCTTTTTTTTTCTTTTACCTCTTTTTATTGTACAAACTGGCATGCAGTCCAGAACGGTGCTAAGCTTCTAACCAGGACATATTCCCATCTGTAGTCAGTCATTGACTTCAATAGATCTTTGTATTGGACCCTCAGCAAAACCCATAAGAATTCACAGCCTAAGCAGAAACTGAGCTACTTGGTTTCTTTCATATATAAATACGGTGATGTAGTATTTGCCTTTCTAACCATACAGAAGAAGAATGTTTTAAATTAAACAAACACTTCATTTTCATTAAAATGCTCAGTCTGTCATTTAAATGTCATGAATACATTTGTGTTTATATTTGGTCCTGATCCTCTGCTTCTTATTTAACTCAAGCAATGTTTGACACAAGTGAGATCTGACCCACAGATTCTTGAAGTCTGTCAGAGTTATGCCATAACTTAAACTGTTTCCTCTCAAGGTCCCCTAGGCTGACAAAGCAAAGCAACTGAAGAAGAAGGAGAGATGGCAGAGAATCTGGCACTCCAATTTGCAATATTCTAAACAAAGGGTGCTTTTGGTGTGCTGGCACCTACAGTTGGTTTCTGCACTGTGATGGAGCTGGTGAAGTCTGACAGAAACCCATATGTGAAATCTAGTGGAGCCTGCCAGATGTGCAGTGTCCAAAATACATTGGGCATAGGCATGGACTTGCTGGAGTGCTGGCCTGTAGGTCAGAGCTTCCTGCAGGAAGCTTGCAGCTCCTGTGCAGGTGCTGAGTAGCTGCTTTTCGTGTTCTAATGGTGGCTTGTGAATCCTCAATGTGCTTGCAAGAACTACACATGAGAACTTTTACTGCTCCAGGGGGTAGCTGAAGCAAAATATAGTGCCTGAGCTGCAACCTTTTCTTGTTCATAGTGTCTATGTGTGTTTTTATTGCTTTTTTGTATAAACCTTAAAAGCTGTTTTTGCTTGTTGTTTGATTTAAGGTAGTCCTCTTCTATCCTGAAGGAAGAAATCCAGGTGAAGGAAGACCATGCCTTTGTTTAGTAAATCACACAAAAATCCTGCTGAGATTGTGAAAGTTCTGAAAGAAAACATGGCCATATTGGAAAAACAAGAAAAAAAGACAGACAAGGTATGAGGTAACATTGTAGAAGACCAATAAGGTTTTTATGCTGGGGGAACAGCAGAATAAAGGGAATAACATTGTGTTTATTAAGCTCTGATTCTGTGAGTGCTTGCCTGTGGATGTAGCTGTGTGTTTGAATAGTTCTGCTGAAATCAGGGACCTTTTGCATAAATAAAATACATAAAATCTGGGAGTCAGATAGAAAATGCTGAGATACAGGAGCCTCAGCCAAAACAAAGGGTGATCTCCCACTACTTCAAACAATAGTGAATCCAGCAAAACAGCTTGGAAGGCTGTGTGAAAACTATTGTACTGTTAATGGTGTTAGCAGGATAACAAATGAGGTTGCCAATTAATGTGTAGGCACCCACAGAGAAAAACTCTACTTCTGATGAACACAGTTTCCAGAAACCAGGAAAGCTGTATGTATCCAGATGTGTATAAAAGAGATCTCACTTTGTCCATGCTTTCTAATGTTCTGGGTGGCAGTGCTTCCTAAAAGAGCCGTGCTACTCATTTTCTATTTATAGTGCTGGGCTTTTGCTAATATTACTGCTCTCTTCTAATTCCATGACACAGACTCGAGTTACTTTTGCTGCTTTTCCAGTGGCCACTTGATAGGTATACCCCAACACACAAAATACTCCCAGTTAGGAATTTGAGCTTGCATAATTTTTTTTATTTTTATTTTTTTCTGAGACTCTGGCCCTCTACACTATTGCTGCAGTAGGAGTATATGGTTTTATTTAACAACAGACTACCTTTGAGTTAAAAGTAATTGTCAGTGGAAGCAGAAATAGCTGATAAGGGACACCAATTCATTTTCCATGGAGCTGATTTTTGCATGTGTGCATGTTGTGCTTCCCCCACCTTCTACAGGAAGTTGTAGGAAAACAAACCCAACCCAAAAAGTAGGCATGGAGCCCTTTACACCCTTAGTGAAATCCTTTCAAAACTTTTTGGTTCAAAGCAAGTAGCTCAGAGTGTGTTAATTATGTAAGGTAAGTCACATGGGTTTCTGGGAGGTCTCTGGTATTTGATGTTTCATTCTGAAATACCTTCAGTAATCTGAGAACGGAGAGAATTTGACTCTGAACTGAAACATAAAATAAGTAACTAAATAAGTCAGTAGAATAGTTTCTGCCCTGATGAATTCACCCTTTGGAGCCTGATTAAAGAAGACTTTCAAAGCAGAAGCTCCATACTTAGATTTCTTTTTCATCTGCTTTGCAGAGTGACTCCTCAGGGTTGTGGTTTTGAGAATTTTTGGCTTTGAGCTGGTTTGTATATTTGGGTGTCGGTGACAAGGAGAAATTCATACTTCTTAGAAAATCAAGTGCTGAATGTAAATTTTTTGTAAAAGTCAGAACAGCTGGTGTGTGTTTTCCTCACAGAGCAAAAGATACAGAATGTTTCCCTGGCGTATTAGAATGGAAACAGCTCGTGAACTTAATGGTGCTTATTTTACGGAAGAGGCTGATTTTCACTTAGTTTTTGTGTACTTCATTGCCATGGGGTAGAGGCTGTTCCTGGGGTGAATGGGGGTGACTGGGGGAGAGGAGAGAGGGGGACAAGGCAGTGCCTTCAACAGCAAGGCAGAAGGTGAGGGAAGCCTTTTTTGGATTGCTTTAAGTTTATGTAGCCTGTTGACTCAGGACTTTGTGCTGTGATGTCAAGGAAGCACATAGCGCCCTTTTCCTTGCAGAAGGAAAGGTTTGACACTCCTTGGCAGTTCTGCCTTTCATCTAAAGTGTTCCACTGAGCTGTCCTGAAATAAATACTTGTTAAAGAAAATAGCTAAATTTATTCTCCTGAGTTTATGGAAGTAAATCATAAGGACTATCTTTACTACTGAGATCATGATAAACTTCAAAAACTGGCAGGAGAAATAGCTCTTGCAAAACCACTCAGCCCTATCACACCTGCTGCTATCCATTCAAGTTTGTGAACTCAGTAATGCCATTTCTAAGTGTTGTTTGCAGTTTGAATTGGAGAAGAAAAGACAGTGGGAAGCCTTTCAGTGGCCCAAAGGTTTTCAAAATGTACTCAGTAATGCTAATGAGTAATGTCTTTTCATGAGAATAATTGGAGAAACTGAAAACAAAAACAAAGAGAAACAGAGCACAGTGCTGTACTCTATGCTCTTGAAAACCTAGCAAGGTTTTTAACTTTACCTCCAATTTGATTTCTGGAGGGGGAAGAAATTCGTCAAACTTTCATGAAAGGGCCTAGAGGTTTAGCTACTACTGCAAGAGCCAGAGACCCTGGCTGTCTCAGAGCTGGGTTTGGACCCTGTAGCCCTGTGACCTGAGAAGTTTGGGACTCAGGGCTGTCCAATTTTTCAGATTTCTAGCTCCTAGTCTGCTGTAAGAATTGAAAGACTACTGTTATGCCTCACCATAACACCAAGGTTCCCAGCACTTCCAGGGTACAACTCCAGAGCATCCCTGATTTTGCATGCAAAGTAGTTTCCAACTAGGACTTACTTCAGATACTTAAACAAGAAGATTTATCCTGTGACAATTGAGCTGTTATTGTAGTACAGCCAGTGTGGTATGTGGGTTGAGACAACTAAAAGCTGCTAAAACAGCCAGAATTGGCACAGAAGTGGGGCAAAGCCTGAATTAACTGCAGGGCTGGCAGAGAACCTCCTTTCCTTTCCCAGCTGAGAAATCGTTGAGTATGAGGTGAAGATGCTGTGGGCAGCCAGGAGGGCACAAGGTCAGACAGAGAGGTGCTTGATGCCTCTAATACACCTTTGTACGACTTTCAGCAGGAGCCATCTGTGTCTTGGAGGGGATTTTTAAATAATGCAGAAAGGCTCATTCCTGCCAAGCTATGCAGTGCACAGGTAGACAGAATTTCGCAGCAGAGCAGTTGAAACTTCTCAGGTCATGGGAAGAGGGTGGAGGACATAACTTGATAGACAGGATGCAGAGAAGCCAGTTGTAAGTGTAAAGGAAATTATACTTATTTTCTGAGCCATTTCCACATCCACACATAATATACAGAGGTTTGCACTCCTTCTTCATGATGCATTTTGTTACTCATGGACTAGTACCCATTTGAGCTTTGACTAAACTCTTTTGACTGCACTAGCATCTGTCTCCTTAGATTAGGATTGAATTTGACCCATTTTCTCCATGTGTCTAATTTTTTTAAAACTATTAATATGTGTTGTGTTGCCATAGTGCTTTCTAATGCTTTTTAAACACTCCCAGCTGAAAAACAGGCTAAGTTTTGATGTTTGGTTCTTACATTTATGTGTGGGCTTTCTTCTTTGTTTGCTTGCATGGGTATATGTGTGCTTAAAGCTTTGCCATTTTCTCAGCTACATTTTGATGGTTGATAGACCACAGGTTGAGAAGTGCCAGCACATCTGGCTCCTTTTCCTTTGAAGTGCTCTTTCTAATACCTTGCTTTTACGAATTTTTAAAAATAATATCTATTTTAAAGAGGAGATTGCAGCACTGGCAAAGTTAATGCAATAATTGGGAGATTAAGTAGGGTAAGACAGAGCTGAAAAAGTGGACAAAAACGTTCTTTATCAACAACCCTCCCCTCTTCCAACATCTGAAAAAAATAAGGTGTTCTTGGAGCATATACAATTGCTGGCATCCTGTTTGGGCTTTGATGTGGTAAAGAACAATTAATTAAGTTTTATTACAGTATTGTATAAATGTCATTACAATTTAATCTCAGTCACGTAGAACCAATCAGTCCTTGAATTTAATGAGAAATACCCACTCTGGAACTACCTATAAAAGCAGGAGAGTATTTAAATACATAGGAAATAAAGCCTTCAGAGCTTAGACTCCCTTCTTTATAGCACAAACTCCTACAGCATTTGGAAGATGCATGTAAATAGGGATGAAGAGAAGCCATGATACCAAGAGGTCATATCTGTTGAAACTGAGGAAGAATGGACAGCATGTGACACTCTGGTCACACTGCTTCATTTATTACTGGTGTGTCGCCGCGTCTTTGTTGATGGATATTGTAAAGGAACATTGATGGAAAGGATACCTGACCAACCTCACAAAAAAGGGGTGTGACATCCTGACTTCTCATCCTGACTTGTGTTCAGCTGCTGAGCCCAGTCAGCACAGAGCAGTGTGGGTGGCATCCAGTTTGTCACTGAAGGACGTCCTTGAACACACCACCCTCTTGCTGCTAACCAAACACCTTCGGGTGTGGCAGCCTGACTCAGTGCCATCTGTGGTACCTACAGGTTTGGTAACATTTTCTGCCCTGCAGCAAAAGCCTTCCAAGTGTCACAGGCGTTTAATTTAGTGCAGCAAACGGATCTGAGGTTGGTTGAAACTTGGTCTAATCTTTGCATGTGGTCTAGATGGGCTGACAGATTTGCAGTTTCTGGTATAGCTGATCCAAGACAAGGGTTTATTGTGGAAAATGAGCCCAAATGCATCAGAGCAGGTTCAGAGCACTGTGCTGAGTGCTTTCCTGTCAGGCAGAGCTGCAGGTTGCAGTGCCTGTAGTTAGTGCTCAGAAGCATAGTGAAGCGAGATGTAAAATCACCCAAAGTGTCATGCTTCTGCCCTTTTCACTTAAGTCTCTCTAACAAGTCTGCTTGTTCAGGTAGGTCACTGTAATCTGTCCTCTCTTTCATCTCCACGTGCTGTAACAAATTTGGTGCTGTTCAGAAGGGTCAGGAGAGCAGCATTTTATTAAGGCTACAATTAAAAGGCTTCAAGATATCCAGAACAAATACTTCTATCAATAAATCCTGCTTTTTTACATAGCAACGAGGAAGCCATTCCTGGCTGCTGTTCACCTGGCTGGCTGCAAAAGCTCTGTAAAGCTCTGGGGACTGGTGTGTGAGATGAGGTGCATGTGGAGGGCTCTGTGGGCATTTGCATGGAAGAACAGTTGCGTGACTGCCGGGAACGTGAATACCCATGGATGCGATTCTGCAGCTGCCAGAGCCAGTTGCAAAATTGCTTTCCATTTCATTGCTGCACGCTGAAACTCAGGGAATGAGATAAGAAGGGTTTGGCACTCTGTCCCCCTAGCTCTGCGTGTCCTGGGGTTTTGTGGAGCGTTTCATGTTTCGGCTTCCCTGTTCTGCTAAGGCCTGTTATTGCTCTAGAGATGGGAGAAACTCCAGATACTATCAGGTTCTGGTGCCAAGAGTTTAAACCTGTCTCTTATGGTTGCTTTTATTTTTTAAGGGCCTTTGGAACCTTTAGTTCTGTCTGAAGTGCAGGATTAACAGTGGGAAAGGAATTTATGTCCAGGTGGGGCAAACCTGTCTTCTTCATTTGATCATACATCCTTCTAAAAGGCGTTTCCCTGCTGTGCTTGCTTGGCCAAATTGTCTTTGCCAGCTTCCTTGAGTACTAGTCCATAATGTTTTGCTAAATAACAGATGTCAGGCCTCCTGATCCAAAATATCCACGGTTTGGCCCTGTAGATCCATTCAGCATGAAATTGCATCAAGAATAAGTCAGTTGGGGTGATCTTGAAGTTAGGTGGTTGTTTGACTTAGATTCTGCTAATGGCTTTTCTTGGGAATCCTTACAGTCGCATGTAGAGAGAGCTGCATTGGCACTTTTTTAGGAGAAAAATTGGTTTGAATCACAGAGTGAGAATATTTTTAAACCAGATAAGACCGAATCAAGGAGCCTTATGTTTTCAGTTGCAATATATAGCATGGAGTACTGGCAGATCACTGAATCACACACTGGAGTATTTAACATTGCACTGGCAGACATCTCTGTGTGTTACTGTCTGCTGCTGTGCAAGAGAGAAACAGTTTATAGAGAGATTTTGGACCTGGAAATGTGCTAGGTACACAAACAGAAGCTGTATGCGCCTATTTGCCATATTCTTGTGGCTCTCCTCTCCACAGCCTATCCCACGTGTGAAGATCAGTCAGTCTTTCAGGGAAGATTTTTTTCATATAGAATTTCAGGGAATTTCTCTGTAAGCTCCTTTCTTTGCGTTATGTTCCCATTAAGTCAACAGTTACAAAACTTTGATCTGTGAGGGGAATAAACCGAGACAACAATCTCCAACTTATAAAATTTCCAGCTCTGGTTGAAGCTGTTGGTAGGTTTAGAAAGACACATAAATACGAGAAAAAATCAGCTTTGTGGGGAGGGGATGTTGAACATGTTTATATTTAACACAGAGAAGTTATGCAGGCTTATCTATACTGTCTGTTTTCCATCTCCAAGGCTCTTGCAGATCATCTAGTCCGGTAGGACTGGCAGAATGACACAAGGATTGTTAGATTACAATATTTACACAAAGTCCTGCCTTTCACAATGGAACCCAAAAACCTCTTGTGGGTCGATGCTCATTATAAACAATACTCTGTGGATGCAGAGTCAGTTCCTGTTAGAAAAAGAGTTGTTGGAAAGACCAGAAACTTGGCTTTGGAGGTTGAGATCCTGACATCTGTGCAGGGGCAGCAGTGCAAACACTAAACTCGTGTGTGTGCTGGGAATCAGCATGCATTTCATCCTCACTCTTTTGTCCCTATCTGCAACTTTTGACTGCCCAAAGTTCAGCATATCCCACTTTTGACATTAGTATGTCTATGTATAAGCTGTACTGTTTAGGATTATGTGTTTAGTTTTCTCCTTTCCTCCTTTTTTCCTCTCTCTTCACAAGAGCCTCTCTAAATATAATAGCATAAATTCAGTCATGATGGAAAGGACTTGTACCTATAGGATAAAAGGAAAACCTGCTGGAAATAAGAATAATTGTGCCTAATTGCAAGAGAGAGGCAAATGGTGGAAATGCTTTGATATTCCATGAAATTGTTTCTTTTGCATTGTGACTTCTGCTGGAGTGATGGTTGCAGCACTTTGCTATTGTTGCTCTTGCCACTGATGGAAAATAAAAAGTAGCATGGAAGTCATAATAGACTTAGGGATTTCTAGCAAATCCTTTTTATTTTTTGTCACTGAAATTCTGTTTGTGACATCGTTGGGGGGAGGATGTCTTGCTGAGGCTTTTTGTTGGTTTTTGCAGTTTTTCCTAAAGAAGCTCAGGACTGGTGTGACTTCTTATGCAGATGCACTTCTGTCATCTTGTATTTTCCATGTATTTGAGTGAATAAATGTGCTTTGTTGTTTGTTTTGGACAAATGTTGGGTCTTTGGATCTTGGAATGTCTTTTTTTCTCTGAGTATTAAGAAAGTTTCCATCCCAGAAACAGTGCTTATGTACTTAAAGTATTATTCTAAAATTGCTGTGAGATTAAGTGGAAATGTCAAAACAGAGGCTGTTCATTTAAGAATCTGTGTTTGAGGTTATGGTTTTCCTCCAGATATATTGTGAGGGGTATCCACTGAGGAGCGGTCCTTAGATTTGACCATTAATAACTTTTGGTGGAGAGCTGCACGTCAAAATGCAGACCATGGAGAGGCTATGAAGGGGGAGAAAATGACACATGAAATGTAAATTGCGTGTGGAAAAGCTGAGGAGACCAGTGGATGGGATGGTGATTAGAGAAATGCAGCTGTGGTGGCCACTTCTGCCCACCAGCACCGGTGTTTTATGTTTCATTTTCTCACACAGCACTTTTTGGCCTCCTTTTTGAGAATTAGACCAAAAGCTGAGTGCTGCAGGGCTTTTTTCTACATATCAGAAAGGACTACTTATACTTGAAAGCAAAGTTATTAATGTTTTTTTTAACTACAGAATGCCAGAGATACTCACACCCAGCCCAGAAGAAAGGGTGGAAAGCCAAAAATATGTGGGCTTTTCCTTTGAAATGAAAGTATTTCCCTAGCTCTTATAAAGATTTAGAGCTTTAGTTTCTAAGATAGAGCTCCTGTTGTTAATCCCATCTGTACTCTGTGGGATATCTCAAGTGACACACAACTAACATTTGAGGTAAAAATAGGCTCTTTTGCTGCGTGATGGTAAGGAACATCAAGACTTCTACTGTTAGAAGTTATCACACAGTCATGCTCATTTACACGCTGCTCATGCTGACCTATCTCAGCCAGCAGAAAAGTGCAAGTAGGTACGAAGAGATTGGAGGAGAGCAGTTCTTTATGCTGTGCAAAATCAATGCTTAAGTCTTCCAGGTAGCTGCAACGTAAAAGTGGCCTTTTACTGTGGCTGGTTTTGATTTTGGTTTTTTTTTTTTAGGACTTCTAGGGTTTTTTCTATCATTTTCATTCACTAATATGAATAAAATCTGTGATTGAAAATGTTGGGAGATCAGCAGCAGGTGAGAGATGCCTCTTCAGTGCACTGTGGGGTTATGTTATGCAGATTGATGGGGTGGTATTTGAAAGCGTGATGTTTTTCCTTTCAATATATGTGAAACATATACAGAAATTATTGATCTGGCTTTGAACATCCATTAATTTCTGGTTAGCTTTTGCAAATCGCTCTTGGGTTTTCTGTGTTTGTCTTGATTTTTTTTTCACCTGCTACGCCAACAAAAGGCTAACTCCAAGTTAAGGTTTTTCAAAGATGTCAAATGCTGTCCTGTCTTCAGCATCCTGCCTGGCAGCTTGCTGTCATTCTCAGCTTTGCTTTCAAACCTGTTCTGTACTTCCTTCCCAGTCCCTGTCAAAGAATCCAATCGGCCTTGCTGCAGGTCGTGTATGTATTAAATATAACCCAACCCAGAAGGAGCCATTGCCTCCATAGCCCCATGGCTGGAGCAGATGGGATTTACAGCACACACACCCATAGGAAAAAATTACTCTTTTCCTCCAGAGTCTTTATTAGTTTGAAGTGCAGCAAAGCTGTGAGGAGAGCGTGAGCCAGAGCTGCCATGCTGTAGCCAGTGGTCCTTTTCCTTGGAAAGTGGGATATTATCACTCACATCTGATTTTAATCTGCTGACTGCATGAATGCTAAGATGTTACTTGTTTACAGGTGTGTCTCTTTCCTTTCCCTGTTGTAATCCTGCTGGTCAAGATACTTTGTAAGGTGATTCTGATTCATCCCCTACATGAAGGACCTGAAACATCGCACAGGATTAGTATACTCTAGGTGGGAGCAAAAGAAGTGAAAGATCTGTTTTACTTCACTTGGTGGCAGCTGTGGAGCTTTACTAAAGCAAAGTGTTTAATTTAAATTTATCAACCTGAGACTGAAGTGCCTGTGTGCTCAGTGAGCAAATCCCTTGTGGAAGGTGCTGGCTCAAACCACACCTGATGAGGAAAAATAGGGGTTGGCAATGCAAAGCTGTCAAGCTTTGGCTGGGATAAAGTTAATTTTTTTCCTAGTAGCTGGTAATGTGCTGTGTTTGGATTTTAGCATAGGAATAAAATCGATAACATTCTGATGTTTTAGTTGTTGCTGAGCAGTGCTTACACTAAGTCAGAGACTTTTCTGCTCTTCACCCCACCCCACCAGTGAGTGAGCTGGGGGCACAAGAAGCTGGGAGAAGGCACAGCTGGGACAGCTGACCCCAGTGGGCCAAAGGGATATTCCAAAGCTGGCCCAGGGCTGCTGCTCAGGAATGGGCTGGACATTGGGTGGTGAGCAATTGCATTGTGCATCACTTGTTGTTTATTATTGTTATTGTTGTTGTTATTGCTACTATTTCTTCCTTCCTTTTTTGTCCTCTTAAGCTATCCTAATCTCAGCCCAAAAATATATTTACTCCCCCCAGTTTCTTTCCCCATCCTGCTGAGGGGGAAGGAGCAAGTGGCTGTGTGGTGTTGAGCTGCCTGCTGGGTTAAGCAGTGCCTCAGACCTGCGAGGATTCTTTTGGATTCCCAGCAGAGGAGCTGGGACAGCAGATCGGGAAGCAGCGGATGGGGAGGCAGCCCAGCAGCCACCCCTGTGCTGGGAGCAGCCACCTGGCCTGGTACCTTCATCTGGCACCTCTTGCCTCACGTGTGCCATGGAGCACACTGGGGAGGACAGGGGGAGCGACAGTGGAACTGCTGCTGCCTCTGCAGGGCTGTGCTGCCTCCAAAGCTGTTAAAGATCTCCCTGGCACTGGCTGGTCATTGCTGTCTTGCCCCTGTTTTATGCCCATGGTCTGTAAATGATTGTATGTTATGTATAAATTGAATCTATCTTGTGTAAGGCCTGTAGGGTACAGTATGGATGCGCCAGCCTGCATGATTACCTAAAATTATGATATCATTTTGCAATAGATAATGATCATTTAAGTAAGTACATTTAGAAACATTTGTTTTGAAATGCATGTCTTTTAAAAGAACACCCTTTTTTTTTTCCTTTTTCTTTTTTTTTAAACAAAACCTGTTATCTGCTGGTGAAAAGGCATCAGAGGAAGTGTCAAAATCTCTGCAAGCAATGAAAGAAATTCTGTGTGGGACCACAGACAAAGAGCCACCCACAGAAATAGTGGCCCAGCTGGCACAAGAGCTCTACAACAGTGGCCTTCTAGTGACGCTTATTGCCAACCTGCAGCTGATAGATTTTGAGGTAGGTCAGCATCCATAAACTTTTTTCATCTCCCTGGTCTTGGTGTTGTCAGTGACTAGAGCCATATTTTTCTGAAGTCTAAATAATTTCATTGCAGTCAAAACTGTTTTCCACAGGCTGAAGAAAGTTGCTGCTCTAGATTGGTTGGTGTCCTGAAAGACATGTTCATACACTGGCAGTAAATCTGATTTTTTTTAAAATTAAACCAAAAACAATAAAGAAATACGTCCATGTGTATCCAAACAAGGTAGGACATGGTGCTGGGAATACCAACTAAGACCAGCCTTGTAAACTGCAGGGATGATCTTTGGGATAGAGCAACTAGAGCTACCTGCTGTCTCTGAAGAGTGCCCAATTTAGAAAGGGTTCAGGGACATAGAATAAAAATAATTGGAAGCAGGGAGAATTTCAGTGACGAAGACTAAAAGAACTAAAATGGTTTAGTTGAGAAGAAAGGAATTGAGAAACATGTTAAAAACAGGCAGCAGGTCACAAGGTAATTTGTCACAAGGTAATCCCCCACTTAATTGTTTGGATTAAGAGAATAAAGGAATATAACATTTTTTTCATGGTAGAAACATTCATGACAATGTTATTGTTATTAATATATTATATTTAGATATTATTTAATTTTATATATTTAAACATAAAATTATATATTCTGTGGAACTTCTTGCCAGCTTTGTTGTTAAAGCCAAAAACCTAGTAAACAACTGCTAAGACAACTAAACTTGCTTATGAGTAAGGAGAAGAAGAATTATAGTAGCAAAGATTGCAGTACTTCAGGATAAGTATCAGTCCTGTTAATTTACTGTTGACTGGTAGGGATGGGACTAAACTCTGTCACTGTCAGGTCATTGTCATTCTTGTGGTTTGCAGTCAGCTGAGATAGTGGCCCTCAGGGACTGCTGTTATGACTTCCCTGATTTCTGTGGCTCCTGGGCACGGGTGATTCCTCACAAGTGTCTGACCACCAGTGGGAAATCCCCAGCTCCCAGGAGCCAAACCTCCACCTCTGAGGTCTGGAACTGGAGCACAATGTACAGGCAGCTGCTGGAGAGAAAAATCAGTTTCTCAAAGAGATCTGATGCTCTCAGAGACACCTTTTGTGGGAGTCATGTGTAGAAGTTATTTTCTTTCCATTTTGTAAATGAATGAAAGGGAGGAAAATGGATGATTTATGTTTCATTTTTCCCACTCCACCCCCTACCACCAGTAAATCCAGGATCAAGGACCGATTTATTTATTTTGTATTAATTTTTGAAAATGGAATGTATCCATTTTTGAAATTTTTAGTGGAATTCTCTCACTCTTGCTTGGGTCTTAATTTCAGGAGGGTTTTTTTTTTTGAATGCTTTGTCTTCTCTGTGCCTTCTCTGATTACTGTTATATGTCTAATTACAAAAATACTCAAACCCCAACAACCCAAGCCCTTAAAAAACCCTTCAAGAAAAATGGAGAAGAGGAGAGGAGAAGATACTGTAAGCACAGAAGGGACACTTCTGCATTTTTTTAGTTACACGACAGTCTGTATTGCTTCTGCCAGAAAAAAAATTCTGTATCAACATATTGAATGTACAGTCTTTAAAAGCAAGCACTGGATGAAATACCTAATCTGTTGTTGAATTGCTGTTATTACAAACAATTCTCATAATTCTTATTGCAAAATATATTTTTTATTAATTGCAAAAACATTCCAATCATTTAGCCAAGCTGTTTTACATGTTCTTTGGACAAAACACTAGAAACCAAATGTCACTGAACAAGAGGACAGTAAGAGCATGTGCTGCTTTGTCTTCATGTCTTCCCACTGACTTTTCCAGCTTATCAACTTTTCTGTTTCCATTTTGTTATATTGGTGGCCACAGCTGATCTTTAAGTTTCTTCATTGAACAAGCAATTTCATCACACTATAACATGCAAGTTATTTTTTTTGATCTGTATGTAATGGTAAAAAGCAAATCATAAACCACTGGAAGTCTGATTTCTGAGGGCAATAATGTTACTTTGCTTTGTCCTGACTCCCTGTGTCTTCCTCACCAACCCTTCCTCACTTTGATCCCAATTTTTCACAGCTGAACTTCCCTTTGAAGATGTATAGACAGTGTAGGGGAGACTTGTACACATCCATCACACATCCATAGAAGACACAAGTTTATTGCTTCTGCCACCCAACAAACAAGATATAATTTCAGTGATGATATTGTTATGAAGCATTAAAGTCAGGTTTGGGCAGGAGCCCAGAATCAAGATCAGATTGGATTTTTGGAAATTTAAAATATGATATTTATTTTTTAACTTTGAAGAACTGAGGCAAATGTGCAAACAGAAGAAGTCAACTAAATATGTACATGTTACTGTGTGTAAGCCTAAAGGTTCACAAACTGTAAAGCCCCTAAAATAGGCAGTAAATAACTACAAGCACAGGACTGGTGATTTTATAATCTTTTCCCTACTTTGCCTTGAAACAGAGGCTAAATTATGGTATAGGTATTATACAATTTTTTATTTACACAGTGCGTCCTTGGCAGGTTTTTTTTGCTCTTGTCTAGCCACTTTCTCTTCGTGCTGCCTTATCCTGTGCTTCAGTGGCCACATGTATTTCATTATGAGCACAATTCAATTGCAGATCCAAGTAAGGAATGTTTCAAAAGTACTCCTACAATTTTAATGTATGAGGTGGTGAGGGAAATCTGTTGTGGTTCCCTCCTATTTGCCTCCATTCCCTCCTGGAGAGCTCATAGAGATCAACTCTTTTCTTTCAATATCACTGATCTCTAGAAAATTAGATATAATTGGATACATATACCTATATATCTGTTGTCTATCTCCTCTCTGCTCATGGATATCATGCTGCAATGCACACAGTATTAAGTAACTAATATAAAATTTGGCGTAGCAGAGAGGATCACTTAATTTCTGGCCATCTTTACCTCACCCTTTCAACAGCTCTTCTCTATCTGAATTGTTTTCATCTTGGAGTAACTGCTGAAGCCTGTGGGGATCACAGGATTCCAGGGATATGATATGGGTGTTGTAAAGATAGGGGAGAATGGGATGACTTTATACAGAATTAGCCTGTTTGAAATTATGTCCAAGGGTCAAAAAAAGAGTTGCAGACAAAGGCAGATGGACTGGCCTGCACTGATTTGATTCTCCTGTTTAATTCCCAGAGTTTCCAAGTCTCCAAGCCAGCTGGGCTGGAACACATAGGAAAGCAGAATATTTTGTGTTCCTCAGCACTGATTTATTTGTAGAGGTGAAACCAGGGAATTTTCCTCCGTGTGAAACTATCTGCTCCTTGGCTTCAAACATTCAATGGTTTCTCTGCCAAGGAATGTTTGTCCTCCCAAGACAGATCAATCAGCATGTACAGATTATAAGTGACCTTTTGCTTTAGCTTGTCCTGTGCATAGTGACCTGCTATTGACTCAGTGCCTCGGTTACTGGTCCTTAGTGCAGCCATTTCTCACCTCCCCTAACTTCACACATCAATTTGTCTGCCGTGCCAGGGGAGAAAGTGGCGGGGGAGGAAGAGGATTTCTAATGCAAGATGTATTGCTGAGCCCTGTGACTGAATAGAACACGATTTGGAAAGACCTTCTGGAAAGCTGTTTGCACAGGGAAGCATTTGCAGACAAACTGTGATTGTGTAGATAGGTGCATACAGCACAACATTAGGACAAAGGGAAGGACTTCAGTTTTGATTAAAGCAGAGATGTGCATGTGATGCAGCTGTTTCATTGGTAGTAGTTGTTTCATTTTTCATGGTAAACAATGGGCACAGTTTAAATTTAACCCTGATTTTCAAAAATGTAATCACACTTGGAGTTGTTTGCACTGGACTAATGAAAAGCTTTAGCTTTTCAAGTGTAGGCAGTGTGGCAGGGCTTTGGTACCAGCTCAATTACTCACATGTGGAGGCTACAGGAGTAACAACACACATGGCAACAGCACGCTTGGCTCAGGGTAGTGGCTTGCTTTTATGGTGCTTTATTGTTGCTATTTGAAATAGCCAGGGACTTGGCTGGCAGTGTAAGAGGAATGCACATCTTCATTTAGGAAAAAAATGGTGCAAATGGGAGTGGGGAAGCCTGGAGCCTTCGGAGCGGCCCGAAGGAGGAAGCCTTCATGTGGCATTGGAGGAACAGCAAATATGAGGCAGAGACTGGAGACAAAAATAAAAGACTGACCTGTTCTGTTCTCAGTTTCATTTGTATTTTAAAATCAATGTTATAGTAAATGGTCGTTTGCTCATGTTTTTCTAAGCAAAGACATATTTTGCTTCTTTAACAGGGAAAAAAGGATGTTTCCCAGATATTCAACAACATCTTGAGAAGACAAATTGGCACACGCAGCCCTACTGTGGAATACATTAGTGCCCATCCACATATCCTATTCATGCTTCTGAAAGGGTAGGTGCTTTTATCTGAGTTTCATTAAAGAGCATTGCCTGGAACATGCTGGCATTGCAGTTGATCTACTTTCTCACTTTCAGTTAAAAAAAAAAAAAAAGATTTTCAGATTTTGTTCCAGATTTCTTACTTTATTTTTTTCATATTGACTTTCGTTCTATGGAACTCTATAATTTTTAATGATTGGATTATTTCATTTGGCTGTCATTTCTTCACCAAACTTCATGTTGAAATAATTATGTGCTGGTTGTTTTTGACTGCTTCTCATGTGATGTGTACTTCATTTCTCACAATGAACTCTTGTGTAGCATTGTTGGTGGCTGCTCAGGTTCATTTAGACCATTTTGTATTGCAGGAGTCACCAACAGTGGTGTCTGTAAATAACTGGAGTCAAACTGGAACACTGAGTTGTAGAACAGAGAGAAGCAAAAATGCATTAAAAGAGTAGTTGTGCCTGTGGGACAGACTTCTCCAATGCTTGTGGCCACAACTGAACTTCAACTTTAATTCTTCCTGTAATTAACTCCACAACTTTCAGCATTAAATTTTTTTTGGTCTTTTTAACCTCAGGACAATGATGATAATTCTCTCCATCATTATTACAAACTGTTTTTAATTTCATTTGTATATACAATAATTTTATTCCCTTTCCTCCGTCTTTGCTTTTTCAGTTTTTTACTCATTTTGATCTTGCACATTGAGCATGTATCACTACCATATGTCTGGGCTTTATTTAAAGATAAAAAATATTTTTGGATTATGTCCCAGATTTTCTCTGGCATCTGTAGCAACCAAGAATATTAAGATGATAGTAAAGTTTTTATGCATATAGGCTTCTGACAGGCATTTTACAGTAAGTGACCTGAGCCTGTGGATGAATTTAAATGGCATCACTTAGATGCTTTTTTTTTGAGAACCTTGCTGCATGCAGCAGTGTGTCTGTGGTCTGTTTTCCTGATGTCTTGACTAGCCCTCTGCAGCACTGCACTGGCTCAGAACTGCCATTTCTGGAATGTCTTGTTGAAAAGTGCAGCTGAATCCATCAGTGGAAGTCCAGAGTCAGTCTTGCCCAGCCTGAGAAGCTGCTGCAGAATGGTGTAATGATGATGCCTTCCCTTGCCTGTGTCCTGCTGCTGGGACTGTCTAAAAATGAGACCTAAAATCTGTGCCTGCAGCCAGGGCAAGGCCCTGAACACACAGATTATTACATGCCCACAGCGTGGGGTGTGTGCAGTCAGCTGCAGGGCTGGGAAACAAACACCTCATGTTAGACACCACCATGTGAAAATGTGAGTTGAGGACTTGTTTTCTTATTTATTTAATGCTGAATGAATTATATTATTTATACTATATAGATATATATTTATATAATGCTGTAGGAAATATAGGAAATCAAACTCTGCTAAAGGAAGGTGGGTTTGGCTGACTTGTACTTGTGCCATTCTGTGTTTGTTCCATGACATCACGATATTACCTGGAGAGAAAAAAATCACCTCTACCACGACTATAAAAGAAATGGCCCAAGACTATTGTGACTGTTGTACTGCCATTGGATGCAAAATTTCCTCTGCCCCCTGTCAGTCCCCAAAAGCAAAAGATTGCTTTTTTGTGGCTTAGTGTGAGCTCTGTTGGGTGGGAAGGATCTTCAGTCAGAGCTCCCGCCCAGTGTTTCCGGTCTCATACTCGAGTGGAACTGCCATCTTGAGATAACAGTTCCTACCTTTTAGGCTTCATTTTACTTGTTGCCTGCTTCCTTCCAGCTTCTCAGCTTCAGAAAACACACAGCACATAGTTCACTTTTTTTCCCTTTATTTCTTTCATTTGTGTAGGTTATTTGACTTTGCTGCTGCATGAGGACTTGCTTTAATAGCATCTTATTTTCTGTGTGCAGGCATTGTGAATAGGATTTCAGATGAGTACAGTATTTGGTGTACATAGAGAACCAGTTGTATTTGGGCCAATTTTTTGCTCTGGTGTCAACCTATTGCATTAGCCCAGAAATAACTTTGGTCCTTTGTAATCTAAAATATTTTTCCTCTAGGACAGTGACTGTTAAGGGCTTAGTTTATGGCACTTGCATTGTCTCTCTCAAGTGACAAAATTAGGAACTTCTTTTTGAATATATATCTATATATCTGTATCTCATGGCACATGCTATCTCTACCCTAGACACTGCCCCAGCCTGTGTTGTGATGACCTCTTTATATCATAGTTAAAGCTTCAAAGGTATATTGGCTGAGGTTGTAGAATTCCCCTTGAGTTTATCCAAGGATAAACTCAGGCTATACAAGTAATGTAAAGTCAGATCAGAATACATCTGTTTAAGACCTTGTGTATCTCAGGCTTGATGCCTTCCAAATCTCCTGCCTGTGCTTCTCACCTTGTACCATCTTCTGCACTAACCATGGAAGAACAATTCCCTTTACACAAAAATGCATTTCTGCTCTCAGTCTTACCTCTTTCAAACTCCACAATAAGTGTTTTGAAATACTTCAAATCCATTGTTTCATTTTCCAGTTCTCTCCAGTATTCACTGTGTGGGGGTTTCTTTAGGTTGTAAGTTCATTCAAACAGAGAAGAACTCAGTATTTTTTTCTGCTGTGGAAATACATCAGCATAGAGCACTAATTGCTCATTAGAAGTGATTTTGAATCACATTTCTATCATTCCTGCCTGGTGGCTTTGCATGTAAGTGTGGGTGCAAAGGACATGCTAGTTATGATTGGGCAGCCTGTAAACTTCTTCCAGGCTTATTCCAGGCAACAAATCCAATTTCCTTCACTTATGTGAACAGCCAAAGATCCATAACCCACTTCCAGATAATGGAGCATTTGACTAAGAATGATTCTGTTGATACTTCATGTTTTTAAAAGTTATTGCGCTGGAAACAATGTAATTTGCTTTTATTCCAACCAAAATATTCATTAGCCAACTATTAAATATTTTCCTGGCTGCACTCCTAGGAGCAGCTCTGCCTCATTTTCCTTAAGAATTAATATTCCTGTTAATGGAGTTGATGCCTCAATGGGAAACATCAGTGAATTTCTGCTGTCTGAAGAGTTAGAAATTCAAGTTTGCAAATGCTTCCCCAAACCAAAACAAATAGAGGCTCGAGTGCCTGCATTTCCTTGAGGGTGGGAAGCTTCATTTGCCTGTTTGGAATAGCAATCCATTTTCATTAAGCCAACCATTGTTGACAGCAGGTTGAAGTATGCAGCTCTGGTATGCTCGCAGAACACAACCGTTCTTTTAAATTCCATGTTGGTGGTAAATTTGAGGGCCCACTCACAGCACAGATGGCATTTTGTGTTTTTCTTCCTTTTTTTAAAATTGTATTTCTTTTGGCCTAGTGATAGGAATTAATTGTGCAAGGGAAAAACGATGCTGATAAGCTCTGGGTGATAATACACAGTTCTGGTATAGTATAACCAGTTTATTGAAACAGAGAGTGCTTTCTGTCCCCTTGGACTTCACCACTTTCACATGATCTCTGGCAGACTGCTAGAAAAAGTTCATTTTAAATCCTTCTTGACTGTTGGATTTCATCCTTTTTGTTTTTTAATGTGTTTCTAACAGTTTTGTTTCAGATTAATTTCAGCTTTAAAGAAATCAAGACTTTATAGAAATGGAAGATGATCTGATTTTCCTCCCCCTTCCCTCCCTTCCTTCCTCTCCAAGGGCGAGATGTATGCTGGCTCCTGGCTATTGCAGTGCATGCGCCATAACAGGATTGTAACTTAAGGAATGGGTGCTTGTGTCCTGAACACAGTTAGAGCCTCTGCAGAAGAGGAATTGAGCAGAACTCATCCTAAACTGGAAAAAAAAAATTCAGAGCTACAGAAAGCTTAATCCTGTGTAGACTGCCTGGAGAGACTCTTCCTACTTTCCTCATTAATACTCCAGAGTGATGTCCTCTAGAAGAGGAGTGGGAGGGGATGGAGGGATGGATGGTCATGAGGTGTTAGAGTTTTCTTGGATAAACTGAGGAGCTCAGAATTAAATCTGGAAAGGGAGGTTATTGTGTTGTACGGACTGTGCTTTCCCACAAATCCAAAAGGGTGAAGGAGCTCTGTTGAAATGTTGCACTCTCCCCACGGTCTTTCCACAGAGAGGAGGTGTAGTGCAAATTTACACTGAAGTGTGTTTTGTCTTGGGAAGAGAGAGGTTTGCAATGAAAAATTCTGGCAGCCTTGTCTGTGTCTGCTCCTGAGCTTTGGGATGAGGTCCGGCAGCTGGGTACAGCACTGTGGCTGGCAGCTGCCCTCCATGTGGGGTGTCCCTTCTGGCACATGTGTTCCCTGTGCTACAAAGTTCCCTGTCGCTAGAAAGGTGACTGTTTATCTTTGTTCTTCTATGTTTTGATGTTTTCTGTTTCTCTTCATTCTCCAGATACGAATCCCCAAATATTGCCTTACGTTGTGGAATTATGCTGAGAGAGTGTATCCGCCATGAACCCTTGGCCAAAATCATACTATTTTCAGAACAGTTCAGAGACTTTTTTAAATATGTGGAAATGTCAACATTTGATATTGCTTCTGATGCCTTTGCAACATTCAAGGTAAATTATTCAATATATGCATCACAGTTCGTGTCAAAAGCAGCACTCCATCAGAAGTCATCACTGAGCATTGTGCTGCTTTGAACTGGGCGGCTTTTTTTCTCTTCAGTGAAGGATATAATTAATTAACCCTTGGTCTGATTGTAGCAGGATTCACAACAGTGATCAAGTCTGGAAGGAATCTTTAGAGAAATGTAAATCTGTATTTAATTAACACTCTTCACCTTGATAACCTGGTCTTTTATGCTACCATTTTAAACTCAAATTAATCATTGACATTTACATTAACAGGTAATCATCAATTAACTGTATTACCTACAATTCTTGTAAAATGCATAAACTTTTTCTCTCCCTACCTTCCTCCAAGACAAACCCACTGCCCGTCATGACCACATGAGTGATTAGAATACATCATTTAAAAATAACATTTGAAATCATTGTAATTTTTGCTGTCCCTTCTGAGCTCAGCAGTCAAGTTTAGATTAATGACAAGACTGCTGATTATTTTACAATGTATTCATAGTCTTATTTTTATGACCCATGGAGTGTAAGGACTGTAGTACTAAAAGCTAAGTAGGTGGAAGCACTGCATAGGCTCTGTATAGAGTGTAGAGTAGAGTGTACTGTGTAGAGTTTGTGTTATATTAAAAATGAAGTTGGGTGAAGATGCCAAATTTCTTGGAGTTTGTATGTGACCATCATCCTTCCCACCAGGTGCTAGTACAGTCTTTGAGAAAAAAAAAATCTATGCCTGTGAACTTCACATACAGGGAAGATGAATTTATTTCTGAAAAACAGTTTAAGAAAGCTGAGGGAAAATCTTTTTAGTTAAAGACTCTTCTAAATATAGATCTAACTCCTTTTTTTCTTCTATCACTGAGCTCCCTGCTGTCATAGAAACACATTGTTTATTCTTTCCTTTCAAAGCTAATTAGAAACCTGATTAGATACATCTCAAGAGTAGTTGTAAGGAATGCTAGAGCTCAGCTCAGGGATTCTACATACACTGAAACCTGGCTTTTTACTGGTGTTTACTAACCTACTGAATGGGATAAAGATTTGCATAATGGAGATAACGTTGCATTCTTCAGTAATGACTTGAGCAGGATTAGCAATTCAAATCACCCCTTAATCAATTGCAGCATCTTTCCCTTATTTTAAGTTTCACTGTTGTGGCGTCCATTAGGTAAAGGTTATGAAATTCAAAGTAGCTCAGAAACACAGACAAGGTATAAAAATGCAACATAACTGAGGTATTTAAATATTCTGTTTCTGGCATTTAACCCTATGCTCAGAAGAATATATGTCTCTGGTCAGAAAAAGTGCTCCTGGACTCAGTTCCCAGCTTGACAGAAGAGACAGCAGTGTATTGGTGGTGATGGACAGTCTTCACCCCAGCCAGGAGGCAGGATGAGGATAAGGATCAATTAAGCTGTGGCAGGGACTGTAGACTGCTACAACCCTCCCAAAAAGAAGAGAGATTGATGATGTTCATAGATCTACAGCTGTAGAATGTACTTCTGTCCCCTGTGAACTGAGTGTATTTTTAGCAGGATTTAAAAATAGGATTCTACATCCTCACATGCACTGGAAAGAGAGGAGTATGAGGGCAGTTCATCCTCAGACAAAGGACAGAATTCACCTTTTAAAATGCTTGGGGGAAATGTATAAATAGCAATTTTAGGTTTTATTGAAATTGCCTCTTAGCACCTGATACATGGTCAGTTCTGGAAATAAACCAGCTGTTTGTCTGTTATTCTGAATAGCTGGAGCAGCAAGGAGTGATGTGGAAATGATTGAAATATGGAGCTACCTCACTTCTACTACTGGAAAAATAAGTGCTGTGATTGTTTGCTGGCTGGATTACTGAACTCACATTTTCATTGCTATTGTCCCCATGTTGGGTTTGCAGTTGCCACTGGGGTGTCTGGTTCAGAGCTGAAAGCCTTGGATAGTCTATGCACTAGAGGGGGGCTTAACTAAATGTGCTTTAAAGTCTGAGGATATTTATAGTAGGGAAGCACTGGAATTATGATCTGGCGATGTACTTCTTAATTAAAGTCATCCAGGTGCACTGCAGAGAGGAAACAGCTGTTAGAAATGCAGAAGAAAAGGGCTTGTATTTCAAGGTATAAGCTGTCTGTGGAGGGTGCAAGCAGCAGTTGGAACATGCTGGCTGAATGCTGCTGCTACACGCTTCCTCGTTGTTTCCTATGAAAAACTCATTTTGGATTATATTTCATTTGTGCCCCCTGTTGAAGGACTTGTACTTGCCTCTAACTGCTCTGCATAAAAGCTCCTGAGTCACGTGTTTCACTCAGCCTTTAAAACTGCTGTCACTGCAGTCCTGCTAAATGAAGGGATGTATTTAAAACAGGCACTGGATTTTGTAGTGCTCTGCTTTCCTCTTATAATTGATGGTAAAAATAAATTAAAGGATTAGTATGTAAAGGATTTCTTTTATTTGTGAGGATGTGTCTGTGCATCTGCTTGAGCTTCTCATCAGCTTCAGTCTCTGCCTGGGTAGGGAAACCAAGAAAAAGATTATAAAAAAGAGCAGAAAAATACCAACTTGGTTCATTGAAAAATACCAACTTGAACGGACTTCATCAGGACTTCACATTTATTGTGATCAATGTTGTATTTTAAAAGAAGCAGTAAGATAAAAATGATACTTAAATGCCTCACACTGGCCACTCATTTCATGGCTATTCATCCAGTAAAAAGACACAATTTCTTCTGGAGCTGAACATTTGCATCTCTGTCACTGAGCACCAGCATCACCATTATGTGGGAGAGATTCTTTTAATTTAAATTTGAATTAGTTAGCCTTCTGGAATGGGAGGCAGTCTGTCCTGCAGTCTGAAAGGTCTGCTACTGCTTGGTATCAGAAAGCCAACCCTGGGCAGAAAAAGCTCTGCAGAAGAGACTCCTCCCACTTACCTGAGACTCCTTCCAGGGAAGGGAATGGAGGTGGAGGGAACTTGGATGGCTTAGCTTACGTTGATGCCAGGCTTTCATTATTAAATAGTTACCTGTATATACAGTGGTTGAATTTGAGTTTTCCTTGTATTCTTGGTGATGAGCAATAGTGGTTCAGGCTTAGCATAATTCCCAGCTCTGGGGTAGCATGTAGATCACTGTTGGCTTGGAGACTACAGCTCATCCTCCATAAAGGGTTAATTTTCTTTCTTCCTTTCCTCATCCCTGTTTAATGTGAGTACTAATGCGTGCACTATGACCTACCAACAACAAGAAAAGGTGGGAGGGAAACAGGAATAAAAAGAAAGAGTATTAGGATAGTTCTGTCTTGATTCTGTTAGCATTACATTAACTGAGTTCTCCCCTAAAGTCCTACTAACCACTTAATGAATGCAGCATTGTCTATAGAAATCATAAATTGTTGTAAATGCTTTCTGGTCAAAATTGCTGAAATGCATTTGAGAATCAAGGGACAATCACAGGCACTCATTCTCTCAGGTAACCTTTCTCTGTTCTTCCTCAGGACCTGTTAACGCGACACAAATTGTTGGTGGCAGAATTTCTGGAACAAAATTATGATGTAGTAGGTATCAATGCTGAAAGACTTTTTAAAAAAATCTGCTTACGCTTGGCTGCAATAAAAATGCAGAGGGGGTTTCGTGCTCTGCATAAACTCCTCACATAGAACTGCAAAACCAAACACTGCTTTGTACTGGAGCAGAATCCATGCCTGGCATGTGAAATGCAGGTACCCCCTCAGCACACAACTGGGAACACACGCCAAGATTTCAGGAGAACTCACAGGTTGAGAGCAAGTTTTATTCCTCGCCGCGTGCGTCGGATCTCCTCAAGTGTGAACGGAACTGAAACTTGGCATGCAAACAGATCATGGGACAAAACTTGTGCATGGTTTTAAACAGTTTTGTGATATCCCAGCACCAACAGGGCCATACCGGTGTTATTTACTGTACTTTGGGGGATACAAGACAAGAGTTACTGAAACAAGTTTTAGCATTACTGGAAATTACATGTACCTAAATGAGGGACTGAGCTCTGAGTATTCCTATTATCTTCCTAAGGCAATTAGTCCCTTGGTTAGCTGCTATTTTTCACTTTGCTTTTTGGCTCCCTTTTGGACCAAATGTGGGTCAGAAAAATTCCACTGGATTCAACTAAAATGGATTGATACAGATCATGGAATTAGACTGTAGGTTATGTTTTTGTGTTACCTGAAGTATCCTTTATTTCACTGCCAAAATGAAAAGACAAATTTCTTTCATTCTGGTTAATAAAGAGCAGGCATATTATTGCTGAGTCACTAATGCAGCTTAGCTGGAGCAAAATGAGTGTCTCTGCTAATCTTTTCTCTTAATACTGGAGCACCATACTGGAACAGTCTCCATTCTACATTTATTTGACATTTTAAATTTTCAAATTTAATTGCACTTTCCTAAGCAAGGGTTTTTTTTTTGTTTGTTTTGTTGGGTTTTTTTGTGACTTTTGGATATCAGTGTTGATTATTCCTGATTGTTTGGTAGCTAGTTTGAACATATTGCAGCCTTGTCTCTCAGCCTTCCTGACAACAAGATCCCCTTGATCCATACCTGCAAAATCCATCACACACTTTGCTCCTAGTGACCCTTGCTGGGCAAAGACCTTTAATGAGCAAGGATGCTGAAGGCAGGTGAGGTGGCACCTCACAAAAGGAGCATTTGAGATGCCCCATCACCATTTTGGGGTGTTGTATTGAGTCACACAGCCAGGCATGACCATGATATGAGTGAGTGGACGTTATGTGCTGGACCCACATGTCCTGGCAGCAGTCACCCTTCTGTAAGAGAAGGCTGCCCAGGCACTGGCTTATTTCTGTTCCACTTGGCTCTCACACCAGCCCCTGTTCCATCCAGTCCATATGTGGTATTCCCCCTCTGCAGCACTTGGAAGAGGAGGGTTCCTGGGCGTTAGTTAATTCCCTGCATGACAACCAGCCAAGAGAAAAGGCCACAAGAGCTGGGCCTGGCATTGCACTGAAGTGTTAGAGGGTGGCACTGCTGCAGCCTCTACTGCTCCTCTGGGGTGAGAAGGACCAGGAGAAGAAAGGACATCAATCTGATGCATTTGTGTTTTCTTGTTACTCTAGATCTTTGAGGATTATGAAAAACTCCTTCATTCTGAGAATTACGTAACAAAGAGACAATCTTTGAAGGTAAAGTCTCTCAGCACTTTCCTCCTAAATTTTTACTCTGTGTTATGCAGAATATTGAGGTGCATGTATGGCAATGGTGCAGCCATTTTTCTATCAACAGAAGAGTTAAGGGCTTGTGATGCTCTTCCTGAAAAGCACAGGAGCTCACTGCATCTTTTCTTTCCTGGACCTCTGGGGAAGCACTGGGCCCTTTCTATGGAATGAGTGCTATCACTTCTCCTCTGAGCTCAGATCTGTGCTTTGGTTCAGCACGTGGGTTACAATGAGCTTGGCAGTAACGTGGCAGTCTCTGTCTGGCGCACCAAGAGTGACATGGCCTGCACATGGAAGCAGAGGCAGGTGTGAATGTAACATGGAATGAAACAAGGGTGTCTTTGTGGGACAGCTGCACTACACTTGCTTTTGTCCCAGCTACTCACACCAGCTCCTATTGCACTCAGCCCATATGCAGGATCCCTCTCTGTAGTATTTAGAAGATGAGCATTATTGGGCATTAAGTAACCCACTGCATGATAAGAAGTCTAGTTCCTCTTTTATTTTTTTAAAAGGTAGTGACATTGAAACCTCTTAAGCAAATATTGAAATAGGCTGCTTCTTTCTTTGCATTCAAAAATGACGTGGTGAACTGAAAAAAAGTGGGGTTTTTTCTAATTGTGCTTACAGCTTCTGGGTGAACTGATTCTGGATCGACACAACTTCGCCATCATGACAAAATATATCAGCAAACCAGAAAACCTGAAGCTGATGATGAACTTGCTACGAGATAAAAGCCCCAACATTCAGTTTGAAGCATTCCATGTGTTCAAGGTGAGCCAGTATGAGTTGTAGAGGTGGCAGACTTTCTTTTCTCCTCATAAAAATGTCTTTCAAGGTGGACAAGAAGAAGTCCATAAAATTAAGGTAAAGGTTGAGGTTTACAGTCGCTTGCAGTATTTGAGAGTGTCATAATTGAAAAGGTTTCTATCACTCCACCTCTAATTTCTGTTTGCCTGCCTTCAGGTGAGACCTAGAGCAGCACCATTTTAGTTTGAGCTGGTGTAGTCAGTCAATTACATGAGCTACAGGGAACAAAATACACAAGGTAGTATCCAGGGGACCTTCTCCCCACTCCTGTATCATTTTACCAAGTAAAATGGGTAAAGATAAAAAACAGGTCTTAAAACTCTACCTTAGATTAAAAGTAGGTGGTACTGGTGCTGGGCATCAGTGCAAACGGAATATGCTTTTAAAGGTTAAGGTTTAAAAAGGTTTGGTAAATCTGAGCTTGAAATGAGTTTTATCATTCCATCATTTTGCAGTGACATTAATGCAGTGTTAAACAATTACCAGACCCAACCAGTGTCCCTTTTTTCATGATGGTCAATGTTAATAAGTTAGAAGTTTACCATTTTCCTATCAAAAGAGTTCTCTGCTCTGGAACGGAGGGTGAGTCAGATTGTTATGCAAAATTAACTCTAATTTGGAATGAACATGTTAATTTCAAACTATAAATAGAGTTGTTAATGATTATCAGAAGAGGAATTTTGGTTCTCTAAGGATGTGCCTTCCCTAAGATGGCTAAGAAAGATGCCAGATAATACCACATGACTGTGGAAAGAGGTTACAACACCCTCCGCAAATTCAGGATGACTTGTTAAATTTTGTACATTTCTGATTTGGAAAAAAAGCCTTCAGATCTTCAGGGTGGAGACTTAGAGAATGTGCAGCTTCTCCAAAAAGATTTTAGTTTTATAAAAGAAAAAAAAAAGCTTCAAGGAGGATTAAAAGAAAATTCCTTTTGTGAAATAAGCGGCTTGGTAAGCTGTTCCCTTGCTGACTTCCTCCAGTCAACTGAAACACTGTGAGTAACTTGTACTCCTCCTCCTTATCAGGAGGTGTGTGGCTCCAAGATAAGCAAGCAGTCTGGCTCCAGACACTTGCAGTCTTTGAGATGCCATTGGGGAGAAGGTATCAGAGGATTGGGGTTTCTTAGTCACTCTGTGAATAAATGCAAGATTTTTGTTTATGAAAAACATGAGTTGCTGTTCCTGAATTCCTGAATTAATGATAGGCATGGACCAGGCTTTGGAAATGGCTGATTTCACTTATTTTAGGAGACATTCAAGGACTTGGAATAATGTAAAAGGATTCCAGTGTGCAATCATGTCACACATTGCTGTTCCTCCCATTTTGCCTACCCATTCCTCCCTTCCAGTATGTTGCATCCCATTTCCAGCTAGAGTGGGGATATTGCAGGCTCATCCTTGCTTGACCATTTGCAGTTGCTGCCGTGTGGACATAATGCTTGGACCTTGGAGTACCAGCAAAACAAACCATAAGCAACAGTTGTGTTGTGTCTCTTCAGTTCAAAGGGCCAAACTCTGTCCTCAGACTCCTCCAAGGGATGTTGTTGGTCTTTTCCAGTGGTACCAGTCAGCAGCATTTCAGCAGGGCCAAGGAATTCCCATGGTGTTCCTCGCACTGCCACACATGGACAGAGCTCGTTGTGGGAGAGCTGCAGACTCAGAGCAGAACCTGATCAACTGGAAATTGCTCGTTTGCAAACACCAGCAGCATACTACGGAGTAACTGTAGAAGTGCAGCAGCTTCCCTTTTAGGATCCTCCTCACTGAGGATCTGGGTTGCCTGGATGTAGCAGCATCCAGGTCCTCCCTAGGGGGAAGGGTCGTTGCAGAGTTTGTTACAGAAAATTACATTGTGAATTAGCTTTGTAGAGAGGGTCAGAGAAGCTCTTTTCCCTCTGATTTCACGTCTTAAATTGAGTTCTAACTTCTTGAGAACTACTGAAATCCTTACGTATTTAAGAGACTGGCTATTTATGCCCAGTTCTGCAGTGTCCCTGCCTCCTGTTTCTGGGTTTGTGTCCCTCAGCCGGTTCTCTTGTCAGCTGTCATAGTCCATGGTAATGTAACTGGGAGAGGAATCTTGTCCTTGGCTTCTAATCTCATAAATTTTAAACTGTGGCTGCATTTTTAAGTTATGCTTGCAAAATACCTATGCAGTCCTGGCTGAAATTACAGTAGGCTAACCACAGAGATTTGGAATCAAAGGTCTGCTGAGAAGTGGATACTTGCTGCTCTGTCTGAGCTGCCAAAAGATTTGGCTTTAAATTACCTGATTTAGATGTTTCACCAGTTAGACACAGTTGAAATGAAAAAGTGTTTGTTTTGTAAGCCTCCAGATTCCAACCCTCCTGTGCCTCAGTTGACCCAGAAAAAGGCTTATGACTCTTACTGCCTGAGGCAATTTCTAATTATTGGAGATTTGAAACTGTAAGATAGAGATGAAAGTGATGAGCATTTCTAGTGCAAACTTATTTTAGAGGGACATTTTGTGGTTGAATATGCTGATACCCCCAAGCTCTGAGAATATTTAATTTCATCCAACTTACTGTGAGTGGGAAAATGAAGACAGAGTGCCCATTTGCAGTGCCTCTTTCCATTCTCCATTTAGGAGATGGTTGATCTTCCTCCTAATTCTAGCCCCTTTTCTTCTTTTGCCTGGAAAAGAAAAAAATGGACCTTCTGCCTTGCAGCACCATCCTAAAGGTCTGCAGCTGCTTTGCAAAACTGGATGTCCCAGGCAACGTATGCATAAGGATTACCCAGTATTTAATCATGAGGAAAAGCTAACAGACCTCACCCCTTCCCTCCTCCTTCATAAATAATCCAAGGGGATCACTTAGAGTTGTAGGCTTTGAGAGTCACTGGTTCTTCTCTGTAGTGATTTCAGTGGAGAGATGTCAGTCTCGAGTGTACACACTTTGGGGATCAAATATTGGGAAGGGCTCTCCAGCTCCTGTGGTGGGTTTGTGATGTGTTCCATTGGTGGAGCCTACTTCCAGTTTGCCTGTCTGTAGGGGAGGCTGTATCCTTCAGACCTATGTGAACGTGGTGCAGGGATTCCTTTGACCTCACATATTCAAAAACAAAGGATAGGAACAGCTCTTTTGGATTTCACATAAACAATTTGCTGATTTTGAGGAAAACACCTTGTAGCAGTGAGCTGGGATTATGCGACTTTCTTGCTCTTAAGAAGCCATTTAGCATGATATATTTTACAGTTTAAATCTAAAAATAGAATGGGTACACTGTGTTTTGTGACCTCAGTTTCATTTTTCCATTCTCTTTCATGCACATTACGAGCTACCTCCTGCAGCTTGCTCTGCAAATGGCCTCACATAATTTGACCATACTGGCAGTTTGCTCTTGGTATGAAGCCGAGGCCATGTTTGTGGGGATATGTCCTCTCTGTTTCTCAGCTGGATAATCTAGGACAAGGATTATTCTGTGAAGCATTGTGTTATAAGCAGCATGAACCATGTTTTTTTCTGTGTGTGCAGTGTCCTGACAGTGACACTGTGCATGACCCCAGAGCAAGTCCTAAAGTCCAGAGCCTCAGTCCAGGGCATCCTGTAATTGCTCTTGCTCTGCTCTTGCCCCAGAAGGTGGTAATGCCTGGTTATTAATTGTAAGGAAATAAGGTCAAATTCTCTAATCAAGTAATTTTGATGTTTCTTTGAAGAAATAAATTTGGACTTTTAATGGAGAAGGTAGCAACAATTGCACTTCGGACAACTTTTGGATCTTCAGAGTTGGTTTTCATTCCAGGCCTTTTGCAAATACTAATGAAATGGAGCTGTTTTGAGACAGCTATATTTAGAGTTGGAATTTTTATAAGGGTACTGTATTTTGGGTCTCTGTCTCTCTCATCTATCTGAATTTAGTGCTCTAGAACATATATTCTTTCATAATAAAACCACAGATGAAACCAAGTTCTCTGTTGTTTGATCCAACTTCATTTTAGTTGAAATGTTCCAGATAGCATTAATAATGTTTCTGTTTTTAGGGATTGATCTCCTTCTCTATGCCAATACAGAGTTCTGAATGAGGGGGACCCTTTCTAACATAAAATCACGTGGTGGTCCTACTTCTGGGCTCTGTGAAACCGGTCAGTTGATACTGACAGAATTGATTTTGTTTGCTTAGCCAAAGCAATAACATTTCAGGAATTTTCTGGTCCTTGAACATTCTCTCTTTACGAGTCCCTGTTGACACTGAGCAAGACTGGCAGTTGAGATGATCTTTGTTTGAATATTCACTTTGCCAGTTTTGCGAGGGGAAGATTGTAATCTATAAATAATTGAGCAGGAAGATAAACAGGATGTGATGGCTTCTATGAAATTAAGTTCTTTATTATTTGCTATGGTAATACCAGTGGTAGGTCCAATATGAAGTGCTATTTACTAGGTTTACCACCAACCTTCCTGTTCTGTTTGCAGAGCAGAGAGCTTTTACAACACGAATTATTTAGATTTCTTCATTTTGAGAGTCACTCTTCAGATAAATGTTAGGGAAGCCTAATATTCATTGAAGGAAGATGTTCAGCACTGCAAGGTCAGGCCTTGTTTGATGGCTTCCATTTGCATTGTCATTAGATGATTTCTGAACATGTGGGTCAGACCAGTCTATTTGATGGTTTCTTCACATCACCAAGGGTGAACTGAATTCCAAAATAAAAATTTCTTATGAGGATCTGTAAATCCCTGCCTGTAGGCTTGCACTCTGCTTTTCCCCATGACAACTCATCCAGATGAGTGGGGGCTTATCATAGTCCAAATCCTGGAAGTATCCAGCTTCCATCAGCATGATCACCTGCTGTAGGTCAGCACACAGGGAGCTGCATTCTAGGGCTGCTCCAGCTGAGAGCATAAGTGCTGCAGCCTCATCCAGAGCCAAATGTCCATACTCAGGAGATTTCAAGATTCGTGTAGGTAAAGCACAGACTGGAAAGCTGTAAAGTACATTTATATTTACATCCCCAAACACTTTTCCTCCCGGTCTAAGGGGAACCAATGCATCAGTAGCAGTGTATCAAAGTTACTTGCAAAGGAGGAGATGCTGCTTTCAGATGCTTCAGCTGTTGAGAGTCCCTCAGGTGCAGTGAGAGCTGTGAACTGGCCATCCCACCCACAGGCAGATGTGTCCCGGGTACAAAGTTGCCCTATGAGTACTTTGGGCATTGTGCAGGAAAGTGGCTCATCAGAAGGGATCTTTGGAGGCTGTTAGTGCTGCACTTGAGAAGTTTTAGGTGGCAAGTGGGAATAAAAAGGAATAATTTAAGATGATATCTCAAGGTAATTAGAGAAGGGCAAGGTGGAAGCCTGTGTGAATAACTGTAGATAGTGTACTGTCACTGGGACCATGGCCTGAACACTAGATCAAGAAAAACTTCGTAATTACACTTGGGGAGTGTTCACCCAGCATGGCAGAGGTTGCAGCTTTTTCTGCACAGCAGAGGGCAAAGTACCTTGCAGCAGGGACTTCTATGAGAAGCCTGAGGAGGAGGGATCCAGAGGAGACAAAAGCATAGACAGAGATTAAGACTATTCTAGCATCAGGATGCCAGGGTTTAAGAGCAGATGCTTTACCTCACCTTTGTGAAATGAAAAAGTACTTCTAGCTTCCTGTTTGGGCAGAAGTGCTCAGTGGCGTACTGTTGGTGTGGGTTGAACCCCACTCCTTCCACATGTTCCCCTGATGTGGCACTTTCCCCACCACTTGTATAACATCCTCTGATTTTGGAGTATGAAGCCTAATGGTGGGTGCTGTCTGAACCCTGCCCCAGCCTTTACCAGATATTGTCTTAGGGACAGGAGGCTGTAGCACAGCCCCCCAGGACAGAGTGTGCGTGATTCTCATCAGGTAGCACAGCTCCTCTCTGAGCTGCTGGATGTGGCCCAGGTTTTCCTGTGGGCACAACCTCAGGGGAGACAAAAGGACCTGCAGAAGAGCCCCAGATTGGGAGCCAGTGGTGGTGCTGCCTGGGCTCGGCAGGACAACGTGCCATTCTGTACTGTCAGCAGATGTTTGTTTTCATTCTGGTTTGGACAGGCTTGGAGGGAAACTGGACACTTTCCAGTTCTGTCCATCCTTAATTTCTTCTCATTGGGTAGAGAATAACTGGAGTTATTTCTGTCGTTGCACAAGCACTCAGGCGGTGTTTGTTGACCAGCCATGGTAACCTCGGTGCGAGCCAGATGTGGGACCGGCTCCTGGGGTGGCCGGGGTGTGCTGCACGTGTGTTCCCACCGCGAGCCTCGCGCCCCATCTGCCCCTCCTGACCGACATCCCAGACCAGAGAGCCACATCTCTGTGGCATCCCAAGGTCCCTGAAAGAGCCTTTCACTGCTGTCCTTTGCAACCAGCCTTAGGTTTGCACTTAACCCAGAGAAAATGTTAAAGAAACAGTATTGTGGCATGAGGGCCATGTTCAGAGCTGGAAAACTGCAGCTTTAGTGATTACAGGAGGAAAAATCAGAGCATTGAAGAAGGCCAGTAAGCCCACAGTGCTGGGCTGACTGAGCCAGGTGGGTTTCTGTGTCTCACATCACCTTCCTGCATTGCCACCCTCCTCTGGTCAGCAAGGGCTGCAAAGGTGCTGGGCACACCACAATCCTCCTGCTCCTGCTGCTGTAAGTTTCCATGCTCCCATGAATGGATTAGGCAGAGGGAAGTGAGGCCTCTGACGTATTTTTCCAAACCAAAACAAAGCTGGCAAGTCTAATTTTAGGCCTGGTTTAATACGGAAATGATATCGATACTGACACAAAGCTTTTCCGTTGTCCTGATAATTAATTTCTGTGTATTTGTCTTGTGGGTGGGAAGAGGCTGAGGATTGATAGCTCCCTCTCAACAGCTGGGTTTACATTTAAAAGTTTTTATCACCAAAGAGAAAAATGAAAGGGAAGCGAAACCACACGCGGGCATAGTTCTGCTACAATTTGCTGTCAAACCAACATGTTTGAACTCCTGTCTGACTGCCTTGGGAAAAGGTGTGTAGCAGTAGATTATCTGCCTGCCAGCCTTCAGCCGATTTGTTAGAAAGTAACTTATAGGGATGTAGTGACTGATGTTCCTCTATCTCTCTCTCTGTCCCCACTCCCTTGCTGTCTCTCTGTGCCTGATTTTGTTTGCATGTTAGGTTTTTGTGGCCAGTCCAAACAAAACACAGCCTATTGTGGAGATCCTGTTGAAAAACCAACCCAAGCTAATTGAGTTTCTGAGCAATTTCCAGAAAGAAAGGACGGACGACGAACAATTCACTGATGAGAAGAACTACCTGATTAAGCAAATCCGAGACTTGAAAAAGCCAACGGCATGAAGAACACCTCTTGTTTTCCCACTGTAGGCGTTAATCTCAGTTGTTAAGTTCCTCTGTGTCCCTTAAACACCACAATAGTGCTTGAGAAGGTGCAGCAAGTGCCTGGTTTTTATTTTGTCTTTGTTCCTAGATGTCAAGAGTATAGGGGTTTTACATGAGAACTAAAAAACCAAAAATCTAGAATAATATATTATTTTTAATCAAGATTATAATTATTTATGTCAGTTTAGAATCTCTCTGTAACAGAAGCTGGTTTGACAGATTTTTTTTTTGTGCTCAAGAAGAATGACCCTTTTTGCTTAACTTTATCAGCAAACCCAAGCACTGGCAAGTGCACAGAACAGGTCTTCTGAGGACTGTGACATTGTTCCTTCACACTTGTAGTTGTGACTTGGTTCTAGCACTGCACACACATAAGACTATGAAAGAGTACATTGGTCTCTGGAGTTAGCTGCACTTATAGGTCAGGTTCTTTAGTCAAAACTATTGAAGATGAAAAAATAGTAAAGGTCACGTTTTTGCTTCATTTTGTGTTCTTTCATCTTCCGCCCCGCCCCTAGATCAGAGGTTTTCTATTCAGTGCTAGGGAACAGATGGATGTATCAGCCACCTGAGCTGTTTCTGCCTAACTCCCATTTCCCTGTGTGTGATCTATCTTGTGCTAGAGCACAGCCTTTTCCTACCAGCTCCCAGCAGTCTCATGAAGAGCAGCCCCATGCACACGGTGCACCATAATGGGAAAAGGCGAGGGCATCCATCAAAGGCCATGCTGTAGTGCTGATAAAGTGATCCTGCACCTACGGAATCCATCCATAGCCAAGAATATTGGGTGGTAGCCGGAGCTACTTGGCTGAATTGTGACAAGGGCTAAGCCTCAGCGCCAGAGTGAGAGGAGGGTCCTTAGTGTCTTTCCATATGAATTCCAGTCCTGGCTGTGTGAGGTGGGGTTGAACTAAGTTCAGCAAGGGAATCATGAAAAGGTCTCAGCCAGATCTGCTGCGTGGGCTGAGGTCCCTGAGCCTGCAGGTGCTGTCAGAGCTGAGAGCATTTACTGGATACTGAGCCCAGGAGGCCACTGAGCAGCAACAGGCACCAAAGGCCACCTGTAGTCTGGCATTTTCTGCCCTTGTTCATCCTGACATGAATTCAGGTTCTGTGTTAAAGTTGTGGAAGAGGAGGTTGTTGCACCATTCATGCCTTGAGTTTATAAGCTCTATGGTACACACAGTGTTTCCCTGGTGTGTTTGAAGAGTTTTGGGGGTCTTTTGTTTTCTAACAGGAAAATGTTATTCTGATGCTTTATTAGGAAGTGGAGTTTGAGAGCAGGGAGTGGAAATTTCTTGAATTTTTCTGGACAGCCTAAGTTCTGAGTTCTTCTATTTGCCGTAAGAAAGTTCTCTAGCTAAAACTCTACCTAATGCTTCAGGTAACAGGTGACACTGAATTGTAAAAACAGAAAAAGCCCTTTTCTTTCATTAAACTGTTGTATATTGAGGTGACTGATACTTTAATTTATGTGCTTTAGAAAAGGGAAGAAACAACTGATTGTGGTCTCGTTTTTTTTCAGATGTCAGGTACACACAACAAATGTACATCTTAGTTGCCTGGAATTAAAAAAAAATATTTACAAGCTATTAAAGGCATGATTACTGATCACTATTTATTTCTGTCTCTGGGTTTTTTCCCTCTTACCTTTCTGGATAGCTAGACTCCATACAGTGCTAAATTCCTCCTCTCCTTTGCCAGCTTGTTTCAGCAGATGGAGAGGGATGAGCACTGCCTTCGAAGCCAATGCTCTCTGAAGCATCACCTCTGCAGCCCTAGCTGGCAGGAATCTGGCAACCCCAGCCCTAGCCCAGCTTAGCCTGGCCATGAGCCTCACCCCCACCCCACGGGTGGTGTTCGCTGGCAGTGGTCACTTGCAGGTCAATAAGGGCAGCGTCTCTGGAATCACAGTCCTTGGAGCCAGTCGTTTAAGTCTGATCCTCTGAGATTTGGAGCGTGAATCTGAAGGGTGCTGGCTGTGTTCTGAGCTCCTGGGGTGGGGCTGGTCTCCAGGGCTGGATTAACACAGAGACACGTGTCCATTGCCTCAGCCTCTGGAGTCACATGAGAACATTGGGCTTCCAGCCCGTGCTAGGAAAAAGTGTCTCATGGTGTGTTGCTGAGGAATGCCTGCCCTTGACGAGGTGAGCATGACCCACACAGAGGTGCCCAGAGAGTCTGTGGGGGTTCACACTGTGAGCACTTTGTCTGCATGGTCTGGCCACAGAGGAGCACTTGAAGAGATCCAAACCTGGCAGTAACAGGAGTAGCGAGGTTACACCCTGGTGTCTGCATAGGCAGAGATGTGTCAGGCCAACAGGGAACAGTGATGGGCCCCAGCCCTGCAAAGGAAGCCTTTTCCAGGGCAAAGAGTCTTCAGACCACGTGAGAAAGTAAGTGTGAAAAAGGGGATCTATGTGTGTGTCTGCAAGAGTTGGGGGGGAAGAAGTGGTCTTACAGGTAAAATGACACATGCCAGGGCCCTTGCAGCTTGTCTTAACAGAAGCTGGTCCTGCAGTAGATCACACAACACATCTCAAAGTAGAGTCTTCCCCAAGCTCAACTTGCTTAGATCTTTGAAAGAATAAAAAGCATAAAAATTGGTGAAGACGAAATTAAGCACCATAATAATATTTCACTGCAGGTGGGGACACATCCCTAAGTAAATGAAAATGAGGTCTTTCCTAATGCAACTTTGAAATAATGACAGAACTCACAATTTTCTTTGGTGAATTCAGTCAAGGTGGTTTTTCTGCCTAAGGGAGTGTTTCCACCAGGAACTCACAACTTATCTGAAATTACTGTCTGAGGGGGCTGTGTAATTGCAGGACGTGGTTCATCAGAGTGAAGGCAGGAAAGAAGATTGTAAACTGGAAAGATAGAGAAGCTGGAGGAAGCCTCTCCATTCCATTCTGCACACAGCATTCGGGGGTTTGGATCACATGAATAAATCTCTGCCAACATACGATGTACAATGCTGCAATGTCAAACCTTATTTGATACAGCAGAGTGCCAGGAATCTTCGAACCATAGGCTTCTGTCATGGGATTTGGGCAGCTTGTGCTGAAATCAGGAAAATCTGATTAGAAGCAGCCACAGGCTTTCCAGAGTGTCCTGGTGTGTACAGCAGCAGGTGTGAACCCGGGAGAGGCCAAGGACTCTGGCCTTCCACAAATGTGGGCGTTAAGACCGCTTGAGCCTCTTAATCTGCATTCTCCAGAGACAAGATCAGATGAGAAGGAAAGAATGACTTGGGCCTCTGCTGTTATCTAATGATAACAGCACTCACAAGAGAGAGAGGAGATCCAGATCCCATTTGTTCTCTAGCATGTGCTTTGCTCTTGCTTGTGAAATTGGAGCAGGGCTAAGAGAACCCAGGCCTCTTTCCAAGGGGTGCAGTGGTGTTTGGTCAGTAGAGAAGCTTTTTCTGTGGGCCGACAAATGCTTCATTTCTCTTTCTGAAGCAGAAGCACTTCAACATTTTGACTGAAAGCACCTTCCTGCAGAACATCTTACGCTTGGCAGTGAAAGTTGTTATGAGGCAGAGAGGATACAGATTTTGGTCCCTGTGACCTAAAAGGGAATTGTACATAACTCTCCCACTCCTTGACTAAGAGCTCTTGCATAAAGATGCAGGTTTACATGAACTGAGTATGAGACGTCCCAGAGCCTCCAGTGGGAGTTTCACCCCCATGGTAAGAGGCAATCCTGTGAGCAAGAGCTGCTGTGGCCTGGGGAAGAGAAGGAGCTAAAGTCCCTGCCATCCTAGCCCATGTTGAAGGGAAGCCTTGCCTCCAGCAAAGGCTCCAATCCTTCAGAGTCTGATCTGTAAGGCCACAAGGTACCAGCAGCCCAAGCCTGCTTGGAGTACAGTTGGTGCTGGGCAGGCAGCATGGGATCAGGCTAAGGGGAAACCCAAAGCAAGGTTAGCAGTTTTGGCCATGTGGTTCAGCTCTAAGCCAAGTGTCTCACAGGGCTGTGACTTGGCCCAGCTCCCCCAAGAACCCCAGGGCGAGGCAGGCAGTGAGCCCAACCCTCCTGACTCATGGTCCTGCTCCACAGTGCCTGCCTTGAGCTGGCCTCTCTTTCCAGGAATGTGAGAGGAGGAAAAACAATCAAACAACCCGATGGCATCGGTTGCGAGGGGCTTTCCAAAGCCACGGTAAAAATTACATTTCCCACCTCAGGCTGTGTCACATTGAGTGGCAGCACGGGGACAGCCTGTGCCGGCGGTGTAGCGCCAGCCATGACCCAGTGGGGGGCAGCTCCCCTCACCCGGCTCAGTAATGATTGCGCACTGGGGACAGGGACGGGTGGGGTGCCAGCACACCCTCTGAGACAGCGGCGTGCCTTGCACTGTCACCACTGCTACAAGAGCCCCGTGGCTGTTTCCATCACCCTACGGGCACTGGCAGCCGCTGGGAGGGCTTTGCTGCTGAGCATTGGCCCAGGAAAGCCCCACACTGCCCTCGCTGTCTGTGAGACTGCAGACCCCTGCTGTGGTGCGGCACATCAGGCATGGCCAGGCGTCCCACACCGTCTCAACCTCCTCCCTCTCTCGGTGTACCGGTTTTGCACATTGGTAGTGATGCCCACAGGGCCATGGGATAGGGTGTGCTTTTCTTCAGAGCCTCTCCCCCAAGCACAGATTTGGGAATGAAATTTCCAAATGTCATTGTCCCATGGCCAAAAATGTAACCCGTGTATTTTAACTGCCACACTGTGCCAGCAGACACCTCCAGCATGCTGAGCTTTGACAGGTAGTTGGACATAACCAGCACCTGACTACCAAGGTGACAGGTTGGAACAGTTTTTTGGTTGCATAACAGACACCAGCCCGGTCATGGCATCATAGACCAGCTCCTCACAGTCAAAGAAACAAAACCCACACAAATCCCCAAAGCAGCTCTCCTGGGGAGAGCTACCAATCTGCCAGTGAATAGAGTTATTTCTTCTGAGTGCACGGAGAAGACAGCACCTTGTCTTTGGGACCATGAAGTGCCTTACTCAACTCTTATAAATAGAGGCCCTTTATTTCCAAATTGCTGGGTATGTTGTCCCTACTGACACTCAGCTTTGGCAATGCCGTTCAACTCCCTTGTAGAACAGCTGGCTTGACAAGCGTTTGGAGCAGATTTAAAAATACCGTTGTCAAAGCAGAGCCCGCTGCATCTGTTTGTGCAAACATGCAGTCAGGGTTGGCTTTTGGACACACCCCGGCACAGCCCTGCCCTGGTAGCCAGCAGGGAGCAAACAAACCCGGCCTTTGCTCAGGCAGATGGTCAGATGCCCAACAGGCTCTGTGTGCCTGGGACAAGCGGGAGCCTGCAAGGAGCAGGGCTCTTGAAATCCCATGGAGGAAGTGGAGAAAGGCATCTCCTCCCCATTTTAATGCTGGGTGTGGGGGAAAATTTATATTCACAGATGAACTCGCCTTGTGCCCCAAGGAACGTCAAGGGCAGAGCCACAATTAGCTCATAGCACAGAGCAGGTTCTTGCTGTGGGCTGACAGCCTTCCTGTCAAAGGCTCAAAGGAAAGTGACACTGGGGACTAGCGAGCAAGAAAGTAGGATGCCCCAGGGGACAGCAGGCATTGCAGAGGGAGGAGAGACATATGTTCATTCCAACAAAAGACCCACCTCTCCTGCTAATACATACCACTTCTAGCCATGCAGTTAAGCTCCTCTGCTTCCTGCTGGCTTCTGTTTTCTCTAGCTAAATCTGTCTTGCCCCACAACAAGAATGAACGACTAAGTGAAGGTGAATGCACTGGCATTCACACTATCTTGCATATGTCTTTCAGGTAGTTCTGAAATAACATTGGGGAGGAGGAAATGTGTCTGTGCTGGCATTTGTGTGACATGTCCCTAAGGCCTGGCTCTTGAAGAGGTTATTGTTCAAGTGCTTTGTGGTTTCCCCATATTTCTTCAACCCCTTGTTTTTCCTCCAAGTTAGAAATTTAGCTGTCCTGGTGGAAAATTTACTGGCAAAACAGTGAGGTGACCTCACTGGAGCCAAAGTACAGATAGTTGAGCAATGAGGGAGAGGAATGACAAAAAAGTCGGGCTTAGTTGTTAGTATACCTGTCTTGTGCCACTGAGGAACATGGTGAAGCTGCAACAGACCCCATCCTTCCAACAATGATCCTGTAGATACAGGAAGCCACCCAGTCCTGAGGCAGAGCCTGGCTCTCCAGGAAATCAAAGTGGAAAATTTCCTGTACAAACAGCTGATATACTTGGGGCGCAGAAGATAAATGTCGCACTGCAAAATACCCCAGGGAAAAAGCCATGCTCAGCACTTCCCCCTGCATGTCTGTTCCCAGCCCAAGCATGGTGAAGCCTGTGCTGCTGCACGCAAAGCAAGAAGGCCCTTTACCTACACAGCAGATGTGCCAGCCAGGATTTTTCCTCTTCCCATTTATGAGGTTTGAGCTGCCTTGAGTGTTCTGACATTTATAATGAGCATCAGCACACCTTTGCCTTGTTCTGTCCACAGCAGCAGGACTGTCTGGGTACTGGTCACAATCACAGAACCATGGAGTGGTTGGGCTTGGAAGGCACCTCTGGAGACCACCCTGTCCAACCCCTCTGCTAAAGCAGAAACAGGTTGCAAAGGATTCGCTAAGGTGGATTTTGAGTGTCTCCAGGGAAGCAGACTCCACAGCCTATCTGGGCAGTCTGTTCCAGTGCTGTCACCCTCACAAGAGAGAATTTTCCCTTCATATTCAGATGGAGCTCCCTGTGCTTCATGCGTACCCGTTGCTCCATGCTCCTGTCACTGGGATCCACTGGAAAGAGTGTGACCTCACTATCTTTACACACCTAGCCCTAAGACATTTGTTGCATTAATATAATATATGTAAATAATACAATATAAATTTTATGTGGCCGACGAGAGCTGAAGCGGCTCCTAGGCCGGAGCCCGGCACCCGCGAGTCCCGGCATCCCTGCGGAGCCCGGCACTCCCTGGGTCCCGCTCCCCGGGTGCCTCGCCGGGCATTTTCCTGCCAACAGCGCCCTCTCCCGGCCTTTCTTTGCTGGCAGGCAGGGGCGGCCGCGCTGGGGAAATTAATTTAATTTATTGCCAATCAAATCTGAGCGGAGTAATGAGAAATAAACACATCTTAGAACAACTCCCCCTTACTCCTCTCTTCTTCCTGGGCTCAACTTCACTCATGAATTGCCTACCTTCTCTCCTCCAGCAGGACAGGGGGAAGAGGAATGGGAACTGCGGTCAGTCACCACACTTTTATCTCTGCTGCTCCTTCCTCCTCCGGGAGGGGACTCCTCACACTCTTCCCATGCTCCACCGTGGGGTCCCTCCCACGAGAGACAGTCCTCCATGAACTTCAACATGCATCCTTCCCTCGGGCTGCAGTTCTTCAAGAACTGCTCCATTGTGGGTCAAGAGTCCTGCCAGCGAACCTGCTCTAGAGAGACTCCTCTCTCCACTGACTTCCCACAGATGCTGCCAGGAGCCCGCTCCAGCACGGGCTTCCCACGGCCTCACAGCCTCCTTCGGCATGCACCTGCTTCAGCGAGGAGTTCTCCACGGGTTGCAGGGGGATACAGGCTCCCCTATGGACCTCCCTGGGCTGCAGGGGCACAGCTGCCTCCCCACGGTCTGCACCAGGGGCTTCAGGGGAATCTCTGCTCCAGCATCCAGAGCACCTCCTGCTCCTTCTTCTCCACTGACCTTGGTGTCTGCAGAGTTGCTCCTTTCACACATCCTCACTCCTCTCTCTGGCTGCAATGGTGCAGCTTTTCCCCACTTCTTAAATCTTACTATCCCACTGGCACCATCATGGTGGCTACTGGGCTTGGCCTTGGCCAGAGGTTTGTCCATCCTGGAGCTGGCTGGCATTGGATCTGTCAGATATGGGCAAAACTTCTGGAAGCATCTCACAGAACCAAGCCCAAAAGCCACCCGCTACCAAAACCTTGCCCCACAAACCCAATACAACAGTAACCCAGATCTATTTGAAACCAGCACATACTATCAGCCTTCTCTGCCTTCCTATTCTCCAAGCAATGTCACTTACTGGATCCAACAAATTAAAGCCAGATATTTGGAGTCTGGTTTGCAGGCACAATGGCTGAAACAAAAAAAAACCTATTTAGAGGACTACAAAGCTTTTCAGAGTAGTCCCCACATTAAACATGGCTCTGGGAAGCCTGTCCCTTTGCCAGCCTGGCTGTGTCCCACTGACTGCTTACTGTGGTCTGCAATGACATTTCAGTTCAAGAGCACTTCTGAAACGCATCTCCCATCTGTCCCCACTTACCGCATGTGGCTCTGTGACAGGAGCCAGTCTTGGAGGGCATTGAGTGGATTCCTTTCAGCTTAACAGGAAAACTAACTGTAGGAATAGCCATATTACACTCCACTGGCTATCAGGCCCTCAGTCCAAATGCCTGGGCTGGAAGCAGGTGGATGTGAAAGAGCCCCAGCATCACCTACTTGATGCTACAGCCTCGCTGCCCAACAGCTGCACTGGGGACTGGCACTGTTCTCGGCCCCCATCACCGCAGCGATCCTGCTCTGCTCTGCGGTGACTGGGAACTGGGGCCCCTGGGTATGCCCATACAGGCAAGCTGGGGCAGCAAGGCAGGAGGCGAGGCAGGGACCAATTTTACTGTTGGATGGTCAAAGCTTTGTCCACTTTGATCCCCTCCAACCAAGGAGCAGACTGTGGAGGTGGCAGCGTGCTCCCTGATGCAGTTCCCACTCTCCTGAGGAAGAGGATATTAATCCTCATGGGCCAAGGAAGGGGATCTCAGCCCTTTCCTTGGGCTGTCAGGAAGCACAGTGTCATGTTGAGACAAATTCTTCAGGCAGAGCAGAGGGAGGCCTGTAAGGAGTGTGAGTATTCCAAAGCACTCTGCAATGTTTCTAATAACCCAAAGAACTTAAAAATACACTTCAGTACTTACTGTCAGATTAATTTATTAGCAGGAAGCATGTTTTGCTGTAAGGCAGACAATTAACAGAGAATTTCTGTAATTCTCAGTCAGGAGGCTAAATTATTACTGATAGCTAATACCTGCAATTAAAATTATTGTTCTGAAATGAATGAGTCTCAAAATGCATGTGGAAATTTCATACAATGTATAAAATACATAACTTTTACATTTCTTGAGTAAATACTTCGCAGTTTTTATGTAAGAAAACAAACATCCTCGAGCTGATTTGCAAAATAAGCACTGCAGATGTCCAGTATTCTGTGGCTCTTCCTGGTAAGCAGACAAGCAGAGCAGCACCTACAGAGTCCAAAGGCTGAGAGAGGAACCTCATTTGCATGGCTCCTGTTGGCCAAGATAAAGTCCCTACTTCATAATTCCAGTAAAAATTAAGGTAGGGTTATACTGACAAACACAGCCTACAGAAATTTTTGATCCTCTGGAAGAATCTGTAGAATATAATAAGACAGAAATAAAGCCAGGCTTCCAAACCTTCAGCCTTACAATGAATTCCAAGTTTCACAGAAAGTTTTGTAAAAAAATCTTCTTTTTAAAAAAAGTAATTAAAAGTAAAGGTGGAATCTTAACTCCTCCTGAAGCAGCATTCACTGCACTGTAGTTATTTCATGTGTGTGATATTTGACTTAATTTACTTCTCTGTGTACCCAGGCCACCTATGATGTTTAAGGGACTTGTCAATTTCAGCTGTTCCTATGAGGATACAGATTTTACTGATTTTGATACCAGCAAACTGGTCACTATAAAACTTGAAGGGGTCTTAAATCTGGCCCTGTTTTTTTACCTTGCTTCTACTTTAAGTAGATGAGCATTGCCAATGGATTATGGAAACACAAAGGTTTCAGTGGGTGTACTACAGCAGACTTTTTATTCTAATTTGGACAGTGTACACTATACAGTCATAGCCCTGCTAGCCAGTTCCAAGCTTCCCCAAAAGCTAAAAGAAATATAAAGAACCTACAGATGCATCTTAAGACATGATTCCCCTTCCAGGACTTTCAGAAGGGCAGCAAAGACAAGATGCATGAAAGAACTGGGAAAGGGCTGTTTACATATCCTACCAGCAAGAGCAGAAAAAGATTTAAGGTATTTGCACCGGAGAGCTCAGCAGAGGAGTGAACAGAAAGTCTTGGGACATCTGCTAAAAGAAACAGTTAGAGGTCAGATTCAAAGCAGGAACAGATGGGAATCAAAAGATTCTGGGTACAACTCTTTGTTCTGGTTATGCATTACTTGCCCCCTCAAAACTAGCAACAACACCAGACTGCAGTTTCAGTGGCCGTTTCAATGTCACCCTTGTAGTGTAGTCATCCAAGAGATGGGCATCTGAAAAGATCTGGGCTATTCCATTGGTACAGATCATCCTATCTAAGAAACAACAGGACACTGGTGATTCATTAGCTTCTGTAGTCCAGGAGCCTGTCAGTGAAGATTAACAGAACTTCAACACTAGCAATCTTCACAGGTATGTAGATGCCAGTGAGATGCATATAGCCAAATGCTTTTATGCCTGTCTCCAGAAGCTGAGAAAAAGCAAAGCTAATCTTTGTCTTCATCAGTTCAGATGGACTGCATGTGAGAAAGCACACAGAGCAGCAAGGCAAGTACCACAAAACTAAACAGCTGCTATGGTAGGAAGTGTGTATGAGAGACAAGACCGGTCTCCAAACCATTTAGCTAGCAATGACTGCTATCCCAATGGTTTTGTGTCCATTATACTGAGAAGCAGACTGAGAAGCAAAAGCCACTTTCAAGAACAGAGATAGTTGCTGGTGATTATTTACCTACCATTTCCTAGAAGATTCCCTTGATGATTGTATTTGAAGAAGTACGGCTTATTTCTGCCATTTTCTAGCCCAGAACTTACAAATCCATTCACTCAATACATACCCCAAGCAAAAATAAGACACCATTTTATTATCACTCTGATCTACCACCAAGTCATATTTTTTTTAATGTGTTAAAAATGATCAGCCACCCAGTTACTTTCACAGAAAATACAAGCAGCATTTTTTCGCCAGGAGCTTCTAAATTAAAAAGACCTTCAGGTAACACTGTAAAACATTTAAGACATCACAAATAAACATATTCTAAAATTCACTTTCCAAACAATAAATAAAACTCTTCCTTATTTGAAAGTGCAAACAGGCTGTATTATAAAAAGTATGAAGCAAGACTGCAGGAAGTGCTTAATTATTCAGTAATGACCAAGACACAGTTTCTTGCTTTGGTGCTGCTGGTCATCCAGCGATTTTGTTTTCTGGACCCCATCTAAAGAAAAAAACATGCGTGGAGCATTAATACAACAGCAAGCATAGCCTAATACTCAACATGGACAGGGACACTGGAATAACACTGGGGGTGGGGAACTGGGTGGAGACTGTCTTCTTCCCCTTACAGAGGAACATGCAATAATCATATTTAAGAGGAATACACCAAGGAAAGAGAGGAATTTAAGCCAGTTCAGTATTGAAAATGCAGGCACACCACATTAAAGAAAATTGTTAGAGAAATGAAGCCTGTTAAAAGCTGTCAAACAAAGTACCCCAAGATTAATCTTTCTCCAGCTGGATCTAAAAACCATTAAGAGAGAGAGAGGGACAAACAAGCCCTAACATTTTGCAGTGATCACTAATGCCATAAACACTACTCTGAGCCCTTTCCTCCCTCCCGTCCCCCAGCCCATAAGGAAGTAGCTAACAAAAAGACTTCTCCACTGATCTATCTCAGTTCATGTTAGGAATTTGCTCGGAGTACGTGGCTATTTGTGTGCCACAAAAACTACCTTCAGTCTTTACATCCTAACACAGTACTCAATGCATCTTTACACTGCATCTTCATGCTTAAAGCACAAAAATTATTTAGCTGCCATTTTCCATGTTGTTTTCCCTTCTGGATGAGTAACATTTTAAGGATTGGTAGCTGAGAGTAGATGCCTATGGTGGGTCTCTTTTGTAGTACAAAAAGGCTTCAAAGTAAGACTTATCTAAACTCTGTTTTGAAAAGATGGCAGCTCCCTTGCTACAGGGGTGCATGTCAATAAGGATTTTGTGACTTGTACGAGTCCAGTCCTATTTCTCTTGAAAAATATAGAACACAATCTAAAAAGTGTTTTTAGAACAAAATTTAAAATACGATAAAGTAATCTGAAACGATCTATGCGCCAAACAGCATGTTGCTGACCTTCATAAGTAGCATTGCATAGTAGCATAGATTTTGGAACGTGTGTCAATGCCAAGCATTTTGTTACAAGTTAGTTCACCTATTACAGTTACTTATTACCTACTACAGTTAGCTCATCTATTCAAAAACTTCAGAAAACTTTTCACAGCAAAATGTAACTCACTGAAAACAAGACTAATTAAGACTAATAAATCCCAGAGGGAATCAGGTTGGTTTAAAATGTGATCTCACTTATTGATTTCAGTCATTAAATGCATTAATGAAAAAAATACTTACTTTCCCTGGCTGTAGGGTCATGGAATTCAAGTGCATTAGTGTGCAATGGACTTGGTTGCCACTGGTAAAAGAAGAAGAAAATGTTTACTTATTCCAGAAGACAGAATAAGGAGCAAAGTGAGACAGGAAAAGTACCCTTCAGGCCTTCACTGAGAGGCGTGACTAGGGTTGAGACGGGGAATGAAGGACTCCCTCTTGAACACACTTTGAGGACAAATAACTATTACAGGCATGCAGACATTAACTCCCTTGAGAAGGGGAAATGAAGCTGCTCACACCGACAGTGCTGCAGCTTGTCATGGAGAGTGCCCTGACTGCAGGTGCACTTGGCCACATTCGAAACCCACCACAGCTCCTCTGGGAGCTGCCAGAAGGGCCAACAAAATCACACAGTGACCTCCCAAATCTCCTGCCACGCTGTGACAGGGGAGGCTTGGAGAGAACTTCACCATGTAGAGAGATCACCTCTAAAAACGAGTTAGAGGGAAATCCTCCATGTAGATAGAGAAAACAGAGGGGCTTGGCCCCACCCTCTGGCACATGGCACAGCACTGCTCCCCAGAGCTGTGACAGAGAAACCTCTCAATTCTACTCACCTGACTAAACAGCACAGCGCTCCTCTATGCTGGCTGCAGATGACTGCTCACTCTACTCTCCCACCAATGCTGCCCCTCGTTTTTAGAATACAATACATTTAGACACTTACTGTAAATTTGCTTACACCCTCAAGTTCACCAAATTTCATATAGGATATGTCTGCTTTCTTTTTTCCAGCATCAACATCGCCTGCATAGATCTGCTTGATACCAGCTCCTTTAATTAAAGGGACACATTCATCACATGGGCACTTTGTTACAAATATCATGCTTCTCTCATCTGGCTTTATTTCTCGGCACCTACAAGCAGTCAGAAAACAGAATTTCAGAGTTTGTATCTTGGTAGTTTTGAATAGTAACAAATTTGATACCTCAAAAAGCAAGCAAACAAATGTTATTTACTCTCAGAAGCAACTTATTCCTAGTCAAGCGCACAAGTACACAATGGAATCTGGTTTGGTTTCACTATCTGTGAACAACACCCACTCCATGTCTCCACACCTATTATTGTTGGAAGCTTCATCAGCTGCCACACTTTCTGATTTTGGGTTATAGCATGGTCTAGCAAGAAGCAGAGCCAGCGGCTTGTATCTGAAGGAAAACTGAAGGAGCCACTATCCTTTAAAACCCAAGTTCATATACGAAATCTCAAGAAACCCCAGGAGCTGACTGTGTCCATATACATCCAACTTCTACATCACAGGCATAAAAAAGACTGTGATTGCAATCCACAGTTCATCACACATTGTGCTAGTTTGGGCTAGAATACAGTTAATTTCTTCTCAGCAGCTGGTGCAGTGCTGCCTTTTGGATTTAGTATGAGAATAATGTTGAAAACAGACCGATGTTTTAGTTGTTGCTAAGTAATGCTTACTCTAAAACAAGTGCTTTGATTGATAGTCTAGAAGTGAAGATCTGTACAAGAATCAGGAAGGTTGACCCAAACTGGACCAAAGGATATTCCATGCTAAAGAGTGCCACTCCCAGTATATTAACTGGGGGAGTTACCTAGAAGGGACATTGATCAGAGTTTGGGGATGGGGTATGGCATTGATCAATGGCTGGTGAGCAATTGCGTACTACTTGTTTTTAAATTGAGTTTTATCTTTATTATTATCTACTATTATTGGTAAATTTTAATTTGTTTCAATTATTAAATGGTTCTTCACTCAACCTACAAGTCTTACCTTTGATTCTTCTCCCCATTCCACTGGGGCAGGGGGATGAACAAGAGGCTGCCTGGTGTGTACCTTCCCCACTGGGCTTAAACCACAACATGCATTTATCATGGAATTATTTCCAAACCATCTCATTCTTCTCCATGGTAAAAATAAACTCATTACCTGAATGTCAGGGCGTTCTGCTCTGCATGGATAATGTATCTGAACTTTCTGATTTCCCGATCTTTTTGCTTATCATCCATGTGTGGAAAATCAGCATATTCAGATCCAACAGGAAAGGCATTGTAACCACAGCCTACAAAATACATGGCTCCTGTTCCATCACAGCCTTTCTGCAACAGTAAACAAAACATCAAATTTGGAGGTACTTTAACTGAGTTCTAAGTTAAAAGTGCAGTGAAATGTATACTTTTGCATGATCAGACAGCTCAGTTCTTGCCAACTGCTCCATGTCTGTATGAAGCTTTTCCACTGAGCCCTGTAGGAGCTGCACAGGCAAAGTGTAACACCTCTGTTACCTGCACCCGGCTTTTGAGGCTTTCCTTTTGGCAAGTAATACTGACAGCAGGGACAAGAAGTCTGAAGGATTTAGTCCTTAACAATGTACACAATTAAATACAGCTGGAGTTAATCCCTGATGTGCCAGAGATGGTGTTTTGCCTGTCTTTTAACAGACCCAGTGACCAGGGGGCTGATTAGAGGCAATTGGTGATTGAAATAAGAAAAAGAAACAAACAGCAATAAGCAGCTGATGACTGAAGTGTTAAATTAAGAGTATGTTGCAGCTGCGTGAAGAATGAGGCTTCCTGGGATTGGTAACATGCATAAGCAGATATACAATGAACAAAAACTTTCTGTTCGGATGAGAAAAAGCACTGTAACAATATTCATAGAAAAATACCGCTTTGTTCCAAAAAGGAATGTGCTAAAACCCATACAGCATTTAACTGCAACAAATATCCTCAGGAGACTGTCAGGCTATAATTGCACTGAGACCTCTCCTAAAAAGAGCTGCAAAGAGGGGCCATGCAGGGCACATGCTGCCTGATCAGCAGCTGTGGCAATACCTTGTAGCCAGGATACCTGGAATAACTGACAATGACTGGGGAAGCAGGTGCACTGAAAATCCAGGCAGAGACATTTATACTTCTCCTTCATCTTAAAGCATAGCAATGAACCAGTCATTAACTTAGTTACTAAAGCTGTGTGTGTGTATGAAAAATGGAAGTGTATAAACTTAAAGGAAAATAACAAGCTCAAATCCAGTGTATTAATTGTGAGTGCAAGAAAAAGTAACTTTGTCAATACTTACTGATTTTTCCTCTGCCCAAATAATAGCTCCAACTCCCGTTTTATGATCCTCTAAAATACATAACATTTTAGGAGTAAATAACAAATAAAGCACTTCTGAGTTACCTATACATTAACACGACATCCTAGAGTACGGAATAACATTTATTGTTGCCTTGTGAATGGGAGGAAAGAAATGCAGAAAGATTAAAAGCTTGGAAATTATATGAGTCTACTGTAAAAGCTGGGTGTGCTCTTACTGCAAGGTAGTCATTCTAAGATTTTGCTGTGTACATTTGTTCACAAACGAAATGAAGCAACAAACATAGATAAGAAAATGCGTGCCAAGAATATGTGTGGACAGGTTCACTAATGTGAGACAGCTAACTGATAGAAACCTTCTTGTTGTTTACTACTTAATTTAATTACTTAATTTCTACTATTCTTTAAGTTTACGCTTCTGTGGTCTGAAGTCCTATCAAAATTAGTCCTATTTTATACCAAATTCAGAGACAAAATATTAACAAGTAGATTTTGGGGGTGTAGTCTATCACCACCATAGGAAAACTGGTACAGAGCTCTCATTATGTGACTTGGATGACACTTGGATGTGGTTTTTATGGCACTTGAAAATTTTCCCCAGTAGCAAATGATGAGAATCTTGAGCCTATCAAGGAGAAAAACATTTCAGGATTCCATTGGTTAGTATTGCAGAACACACTGTTTCCATGAATCATTTCCATCATCCTTAGTATCACTACCACATGCAATAACTCAGAGGGTCTTTCCTGCTTAAGATGTATTTTATCAAAGCTGTCTCCATTTATATTCTGCATATTTATCAGATAGTGATGAAAAGAATATGATAATGACTGATTAAATCAGCATAGAAAACATCCTATGTTCTTGCTCCCTTTATATCCACCTATATAATAGTGTAAAGCATCTAAATATGTGTGTGAGCTGCTATTTATTTTAATTTCATTACAGTGCAATAAAAATTTGCTCAAACCCCAGACCTGAGTCCAGCCTGAATACTACAGCTAAACCTGAATTTTGTTGCCCCAAGAGTGAGTACTCAAGCTTGGTCATTCCATCTTGTTCTGTATAACAGAAACTGTACAAAGAACTCATAACTGGTTCCATGAAACTTCTGAATTACATCTAAAAAATGTCATTTCTGCAATTTTTTTCGAGACAAAAAATTTCCAGAGGGTGCCTGACTTAATAGGTTGGGTTTGAATAGGTGTGTTGGGGAATTAGTTTTGGTTTAAACTTTATATATGTACTATTTGTTTGTTTACAATGCTTTAAAAAAAGCAACTATCATATCTAGAGTACAGAAACATCTCTACGGAGTACCATCAAGTTGTAAGTTTTCTATTCTCTGGAAGAACTTATCACTTTCCTGCATTGGTAGCCAGAGATAATAAAGCAGCTAACAGAAGTCATCTCTATCAAGAAAGATAATTATTGACTCTTTCTACCTCAGAAGCCTGGACATAAAACTCCAGCATCTGTGCAAAGAAAACCCCCATCAGACATATAAGCACTTCCACTAATAACATTAGGGCTAGGAGACTTAATATAATGCTACTTAATGTCCTACTGAATGATATTATTTCACTGTTTTTTTTTCTGAAGTTTACATAATCTGCTTGAAATATTGACATTTATTTGATAACAGAAGCATCTTGTGAGATCTCAGTAAAAAGAGCCTCAGAGCAGCTTGAAGAATTTAAATGTCATTCTGTTCTATTTCCAGCTGGGCGTTGGACACATTGGCAGGGCAGGGTTTGCCAGCACTTTATGTGAAGCATCTGCACTGATTTCCTTATGGAAAGCTTTCACACACAATACTGTGTGCCCCTGTGGAGTCTTTACTATTATTGTTGCACTTGTTTCACACGTGTAGGAATGGCATTGAGCAGCTTGCTCATGGAAGTATTTGAAGAATGAGTCTGGAATTAGGAATTTGCTCTACTGATGAGACCCCGCTGTTCCTGCACTCCGGTAACTCACCTGTCCGATATGCAAGTAGCCTGGCTTGTATCATACAGTGCCTTGCCACGTCCTGGGGCAAACACTGATCGTCTGCTTCGTTTGTTCGTTGGGATCCACTCTTGTAAAATCCAAAGCATCCAAAGACAGGGACACTGGCAGCCACTGATGCCAAGACCAAGACAAGATCTTTCATATTCTGCCTAAGGTTGCTGAAGTACGGGTTTTCACAGAGGTTCTCCAGTCCTATTGTCATCAATATTTGCTTGTGCATTTCCTCATTTGAAATTAGAAATAAACTTTCATACTCTTTTATTCTCTCTTGCCTACATGCAGTATAAAAGTCAGTGTTACAGTCAGGCTGTGATTTTGCTATTTTCTGAATAAAATCAAACTTGGTTGAAGTTTCTTCAATAAACTGCACCATATAGCACACCAAAGGCTGAAGCAACACACACACACGAGCACGACTGTTTGACTTCAGTCTTTCCACTGCTTTGGCATCCAGCTTTGCATCCTCAGTGCTCATTGGATTGGATACCTCGTTCTGCAAGCTGATTTCAGGATCTGCAGGCCAGTAAGAAATCCTGTTCACCCCGGCTGGAAGAGAAGATAATGCAGCGGAAGGAACCATGCAAGTCCAGTGGAACATAAAGCTCATATTCAACACACTGTTGTCTAACTCTACTTTTACTTGTTTTACTTCCTGCCTAAGGGGTCTCTAGACAACAAAAATGCTGGTAGATACAAGAATCAAGGATTATCCAACTTAATAATCAGACTACAGATAAAAATTTGAGTTCTCAGATCTTTGTGACTGCCTAATTTTGCATCTTACATCCAACAGACAAATTACCAACACACAAAAAGAAGTTAGCACTGATAGACAATGCTGCTGAGATTAAAAATCAATATTTGCAGAAGGGCTGTACCAGCAAATCCCATTTCTGGAAGTGAATGACCTGGTTTGTCTTCATATCTCATGGGGAAAGGAAACCCTTAAGTACTCCCTGTGATTTCTGCATAAAAACCCACTCTTCCCCGGTGTCAGTGACAAGCAATGGGAAAGCAGGAAAAAATACAACCATCTAGGTCTAGTCACCAGGCTTAGGGTTACTCTGGCAGAGTGCAAAAGGACTGTCAGAACTTCAGCAGTGCATCCCAGTCGAGAGACAAGCACCACCAGTAATAATGGTTGCACACTACAGAGAAACGGTGTCTTGGCAGCAAACCTCAGTTTCTTGACCATCGGCTCCAGGAAATGTACATTAATTTTTTCCTTATGGAAAATATCAATGCAGGCTACACAAATCAGAGATTGGCATTCACAACTGGGACAGTCCAAAGAGAAAACAGGCCTTCTGTTTTCAATCACAAGTGTAACATTTACTCCTACTCTACTACAATCATTGCTTACCATTTACAATCATTTTTAAACAAGTTGAACATGGTTTTCTGGAAAAATAAAGATCACAGTTTTTAAGTCTTGATCCATGTTTAATGAGTGCAATCTGGCCAGCATGCAAGTCTGTACTGGAGCAATGAAGACCAATAATCTTCATATTTTTCACCACAACCAGACCGCTCTTCTTCACCTACAGAAAAAGGCATTATTATTATTTTACTTTTTTTCAATATTGAGTCCATAAAGATGTTACAGCTTTTCCTTTGATAACAGTAACCAACCAGCAGCAGAGCACAGAGCTCTTCAGTACAAATGAATCATTAAGCAATCTGCACTTTCCTAGGCAGTTTTTCTTGTTCTTTTGTTTTCACATGTGCCTGTTAACATCAGGGTGCTGTGTCTCTGTCAAACTCCAAAGAGGGACTTGTCACAAATTCCTGATTTTTTTTCTGGTCATTGCTTTGCCCATAACAAAATCCAGAAGTAGCATAGAAAATTCTGTCAATTATAGTTGAAACCTTCTCTGAATCAGCCAGCATCTGAAAATGCTCATGAATTTAATTTCTGTCTTAAGCTTGACCATCCTGGGAGCCAATAGCTTCTCTAGCTTTATTTCTGTCTCTTCATTAATGTAACGAATCCTGGTTCTAAAGAATCGTCCATGGAAGAAGCCTGCATACCACAGATGAGAGCTATTACATCTGGATTCCCACATAATGTGAAAGAGCTGGATACAAACTAGTTTGATGAAGATGGTGAAACAGATCTCTTTATGCAATCCAGCTGCTACTGAACACTGTTGCCTTAGATCTCTAAATTATTCAACTGGTTTGTGGTTACAGAAATGAGACTTTACTAAAGCCCTACATACAAGCCATGTGCCATTTCTAACTGAATTACTTAATTTCAAACTGCTTTTGAAGGCTGTAGGTGCTGTTCATCTATCCCTCCTTTGGATCCAGCCTAGGACATACCCAGCTCTGAAAATGAGGCCTAATTGTCACTCAGATTATTTTCCGATCTTTTCTTGCCCTGGCTGATGCATGTGCTATGGATCTTAGCACATGGGTATGCTCTGCACAATGCAGTTATAATTTAAAGAGCCCAGTAACAACTCTGATTGCAAAAGGAAACATCCTGTTCCAGGTCAGTCTGAAAATGCCTCTTCACTCTGAAGAGTAACTGGCTACAGTTTAGAGGACCCACTCTTAAGGACGGTTTATTTTCCTTGTCACTGAAGTAGTTACCTACAAGTTATTGATCAGCAAACATTTCAAGTACTTGTGAACACCTCCACTGTATAAAAGAACTCATCTACAGTCATGAACATTGTAACTCTAAAAGAGTCTCTCTATACCAACAACGACATTGACTTTACACACAGGGTATATACTACACCTCCTTTGTTGTGTTCTTTAAAACACCTGCCATCTTTAAGTGCTTGCTTCAGCTCTTGGGGGTATGTACCTTGCCTTTCAAAGTTTTTCAAAAAGAACATGCCATTTAGCCATTTTGCTATTTTTCTCCCACCACTGGATTTTTTTCTACTTCTAAGAAATATTTGAAAAAAGTTTATTACATTTGGTTGCTTCTTTTTTTTTAATCTGCATTATGCGTCATCTAAAGAGCAGTTGGGTTAAGTTCATTGAAGGAGCTCTTCAGAAATAGCAATAAACAACAAGCACAGATGTTTTACCTGGGATTTTTTCTGCTGCTCAGCCGAGGGAAAGAGCTCCATCCAGAGACTTAATAAAGTAAAAAGATTGACCTTAGAAAGTCTTGGCATTTGACCTGTTTTGAAGAAAAAAAGAGAAATATTTATTAGAGAATATTTGTAAAGAAACACCATATTGCTGAACATTATTTTTCAAGTCTTCTACACCACACCTGCTACAGAAGCTGGTTCTTCTCTTTCAGCAGCTACATCCACATCAGCCTTTTCAGGGCAGTCATTGCCAACTCAGGATGCTCAGATCTAGATGCAGAGATCAGATTTGTGCAACAAGAGGAACTGGTGAAACTCTCACTGAAATTCACTGAGTTAGTTCAACTCAGAGGTGTAGAGCAGAAATGACAGATCAGATCATCTGATCCCACACAATTTAATGTGCTCAAATGATTCACAGATGCTTAGAGAAATCTGAGACAGCTTCTAATTCAGCTTCAGGCTCACCACAGAAGAGGGCAAAAATATCCAGGCACACACATCATGATCTTACACTGATGGCTGCAGCAAGAGCAGACGAGCCATTGTGAAACCTTCCAGTTACATCAGTTCCGGAGATCCTGCTTCTGGATTCTGGCAGTCTGCTTAGATTTTGGCTAGGTTTTTTACAAAAATGTAAACCTTTTGCTCAGGCTGTCACTTCTGACAAAATATCCAAATGCAAAAATCCCTTCTTGGAGCACCACCTTGTACTCTGCTTCTACTCAAAATCTGGAAGCTGTCCTGTGAGGGCCAGTACAACTCAGCATTACTGAGTGCCCCACAGAGGAAAAAGGAGGAAGTACTGTGCTGCTCAGCAAAGCTTGCACTGTTCCAGATGTAAAGCTATCTTGCCTCACACTTAGCAAGAAGTTTATTAAGTCTTTGAAATATCTCCAGTCCCCATGTCAGGGGTGCTTACAGAGAGCTGTAATGAACACATATTCCTCTGCAAGTCTCACACATGCTGTCTAACAATAGTATTATTTCTGTTACTATCTTTTCTCACAAATGTTACAGTTTTTGCAAAGGAGGAAATGGCAGTGGCAAGACAGGAATGGAATAGAGAAAAACATTCTTTAAGTAGTTCTAGCAGCTTGGAAGAGATATAATCAGATACTAAGATTACCAAGGTGGTGGAGAGGGTTAGTTTAATGGCATGTCTGTAAACCCAAACAACGAGGACAATAGATAAACATATGCACTCCATGACTGAAACACCATTTTCAGACAGTATTTTGGCAGCTTTTTTCACACATTTGCTTTGGGAAAGCAAATATAGGCCTGTCAGCAGCACTATCTGATGCCACATTATCCACTGCTCCTTAGGCTGCCCGGCTCTGCTACCCCACTTGGCATAAGCACTGCAAGGGGCACCTGGTTAGCACAGTCAGATACGTGTGCTAGAAATGTACATGGCAAGCAGCACACCAAGGTCTGTTGTCACTTGTACTAAAAGTAAACTGTAAAACTAGTCTACAGCAAACTGTAAAAATGTCTATAAGCTTCATCTAAAGAAGCAGAATCTGTTTTGTTAAATGGGCATTTGACTTCATACTCATTACAGCCCCTGTTTACTCCTGTCATAGCACACACATGTACAGTTTCCAAGTGGAAAGTTAAAACAAACAATGCAATTTATACCAATGCACACACATGCCTCTGTGTTTTCTAAAATGGACTACAATATGGCACACAGAGTAGATTTAAAACTGCATGCACCACAAAAAAGTTTTAATTACTCTTTGTTTCCTTGCACCTAACCCAAATGTGACCTGTCAAACACATGGGAAATAAACTGAAGAACATCCTGACATAAATTTATAATGAGAAGCAGGAAAATATTATGAAGAAGGAAAAATCTTTAGTTATAGTTATCCTATCTGTGTATTTGCATCTTCACTCACTTAAATTCAACACTTAAGTTCACTCACTTAAGTTCCCTTACATTCAATAGGGTGAAGAGAAGGCTGATTAAAGTGGACTGGAAAAAAGGCAGATGATGTCTTACAGAATTAAAAGCAACTACAGATGACTGGGGAAGTAAAGGAATCAGGCTCTCTGCTATGGAGAGCAAAGCCACATCTATAAGGAGTGCTCTTTGCAGGTGCATCAGGCCCACTTCATACAAAGGTTTATTGATGACTTTATTCCTCCTGGTTATGGATCTTGCTTCCGTGAGGCGAGGCATGCTCTAGGGAAAGTGTGCTGTGGAAGCTGCTGCCAGAAACCCTGCTGCACCTGGAAGCAAACAGGAGCAGGGCACAGCCTACCCGGACATGGCTCAGATCCAGGATTATGTCCTGGCTGTAACGCTGGAGTTTCTAGTCCAAAGTCTGAAAGGCTTCTAACAAGTGCTTGACACCAAAGAGGATGCTTCCAGTGACATCACTCTGCTGCCTGGGGAAAGGAAACTAAAGCCCATTTTTGGACTTCATCAATTTTGCTTGCTTGGAAGCAGGATTTCCATAAAACCAGGATGAAACAAAACTCATCTACCCACCCAGGAGAGCTGTCTGCCCTGTCATGGTGCTCAGTCTGAGAAACATACACAAATCACATCTATATGCACACACCACTCCCCTGGGATGCAGCAGTGAGATCTGTGGAATCTATCAGCATCTGTTTCTCCTGGGCACCCCCAGCCCTGTGAGAAAGTTGCTCTCTACCAAACTCATACCATGGGCATGCTGTGGGGTTAGTAAGAGCACCCCTCAGAAGACGAGCATTTTCCTGCACATTGCATTATATGCACATTAAATATACCTGGTATAGGGCAAGAAATCGCTGTAATGGGGTGGAAGGGGGGAGCAAAATACAAGCTTATGTTATAAAAAGGCCCTCCTGGAAAAGTCTGTTGTCAAGCAGGACTGGGGGAGGACGGAGGAGATATACTTTTTTTTTGATGCACAGATATATGCATAAAGATACTATACACAGAAGTATATATATATATATACTTAATGTATATGTACACACACTGTGTGTATAGCATATATGTGTACACACTCTACATAGAGCATCAAGTCTGCATATATATATAAAGTATATGTATACCTATATACTAGAGATACGCTACATATATTTTTATATAGATATTTATATATTAAAGTATAGGTACATATAAGTATATATATACTTTATATATATACACACTTACATATACGCATATATATCTACATATATATATATACACATATGTAGATATATGTATGTATTTATACAGTGTATTGC